>CM021108.1:395409091-395474209 GCA_007115665.2 Sequoiadendron giganteum | reverse complement strand
AGAGGATACAATCTCCCTAGAAAAATATGCTTCTTATCCAAGCTCAATATCAAAGCCAATCTTGTGGTCTCCAAGTGGTATACCATTTTGAAGTTCCATAAATACAGTGATGGCTTCATCATGTTGGAATATGTCCAAAATAGGTGGTTGATGTTGATCCCAATCGATTAGTTGTGGTTAAATGAGTTGGAGTTCATGTGTTTGGGATGTAAGATTAAAGAAAAGGGTAGTAATGTTGTTTATGTAAATGTCTCCAAATAGGTATGTGATGTATAAACCATCATTAATAGGATTATTGTCATCCAATATCTCAGCCATGATAGAAGAAGAACCTTCCTCGCTAGAGGGATTTTCGGTGTTAGGAGTAATAGTGTCTAACAAACCATAGCCTAGTCCTTGTTTTTTCTTGTATTTTTTCATGATGATGGGCTCTCTCATACCTTTCTTATTCAAACCAAGGCAACCTTTTCTAGTGAATCCCATACCTTTAGTAAGCTGATAAACTTTACTAACTAGATGAATTAGGATTGGTGGTAGTTATTTTTCTTCCTCTTATTCTTCTTTGTAGATCCATTTAGAGAGATCTTCTTCAAACACCACTTCATCTTTCATGTCTCCCAATTTTGTGAATATTGTAGGTTTGAATTCAACAGTGATATGTTAAGCTTTGTTGATTTACTTTGGTCTTCCATAGGTTCTTGGTGATGGAGGAAGCTTTCCAATGTAGAAATATTGATTAAAGTGATGGTCTCTTCAACCATTGTCAAGTACTTGGATCTTGAGGTTAGACTAAGGTGGATTGGATGATGAAGATGGAGTGGAGGATGATGAAAGTTTTAAATATTATGTGATGGATGATGGATCAATGTAGGAAAATGAGTGGAAAGATATATCATTACTGGAAATTTGAAAAAGTTTCGTGTATTTTTCTTCCAAGCTCTTACTATAATTAAAAGGTCTTGGATTAACACATATTGTAACTTGTTATTATAAGGAATTTTAGGAATTGATGGAATGTAGAAGGGACATCTTGCATAGCGTGGATCCAAGGGCATCCCAAGAGAAGGTTTTAGGGTAGTTCAAGATCTAGTACTTGACAGGTTGTTTCTTCTATAGACAATCCCACATAAATAAGAAGTATAATGGTACCTTCAAAATTTCTCTTGTTATTATCATAAGCTCTTATAGTGATACTTTTTTTTTTCTCAACAACATCATCAAAATATCCAAGCTGTTTTACCAATTTCAATATATAGATGTTTAATCTTGCACCACCATATATCAGGCTTCTTTTGATTTTATGCTTGTGGATACAAACTTCAAGATATAAAGCTTGGTTATGGAATGATTTTAGGGGAAGGTCTCTTTCAGAAAATACTAGGTGATGTGTAGAGGCAATGTGCCCCACCATAGCTTGCAACTAATCTGGGTTGATATCATTAAGTACAAAAGAGTCAAGGAGATATTTTTCCAAAATCTCTTTATGTGTGGGGGATAGCTTAAGAAGCTCAATGATAGAGATTTAAATTGGAGTTTTCTTTAGTTGATCAACAAGATTATAGTAATTTGAAGGTTTCATGGAAAATTTTGATTGAATCAAGGCTCCTTGTATGGTAATATTCTCTCTTCGTGTAGTAACATTACACTCAAGATTCTTACCAACTATTGTTACAACATGGATATTTCTATCAGTTTCACAGATGGTTCCTACAACATTGCCATAGGTGTAAGCAACTTTTCAATAATCATGTCCTTTACCTTTGTCATTCCCCTTAGAATGGTTGGGGATTGGATCTTTGTAAATACCCATGTCACTATTTCCATAGGTTCTAGGATGATGCTCAATATCAACCTCTCCTTTATTAATTGATTCTTTGATGAGATTCTTTAGTTTCATGTAGTTTTTTGTCTTATGACTGTTGATTTGGTGGATTCACATTGTCATTTTCATTGTACCATGGGGGTTTAAATTGTGGCTCTTTGTAATTTGTTTGATCGATAAGTTTGATGATATTTGTTTGAATTATATTTTGCATAACCACCTCAAGAGGTTCTCCCAAGGGTATGTACTTTCATCTCGTTTGGTTATTTTGTCTTGGTGGTCCTCGTTGAGGGTTTTGAGTCTAATTCATTTGTTAATTGTTCTGAGGGTAAGTAAGTTGGTTTTTTTGCAAGTTTTTTTGGGGATTTGTAGGAGGTGGTTGTATGTTTTGAACAAACTTAGCATCGACCACTCCATCTTTTGTGACATTTGTGTTCTTTTCCCAAGTGTGAGGTTTATCGTTTGAACCTAATGCTTGATCTTTGTTGTTGTAAAGTTTTATGAGACCTTTCACGATGAGATCTCTTTCAATAACCAAACCTTTCTCAATTATATTTTCAAAGGTGTTGGGGCATAGCATAATAAATTGATAGATTATGTCCATTTGAAGATTTGAGATAAATATTTCAACAAGTTTTTTCTCAAGAATGGGCCATTTGCATTTACTTGATTTATTGTCCATAATTGCAAGTAATAAGAAAATGACTTCCCTTGGTTTTGTTTTGTCTTATAAAAATCGGGAACCATAACATCTAGTTCGATGTTATATGAAAAGTGGTTGATGAATTTTTTAGATATCTCATCAAAAATTTTAATTCTAGGAAGTAGATGAGAGAACGATTCAATAGTTGCAACTCCTAGACTTCTTGGGAAAATTCTCAATAGATAAGATTCATTGTTAGCAACCTCCATGCAAGCTACGATAAATTCTTGCATGTGTTCAATTGGGTCCCCTCTTCCTCTGTATTTATCCAATTTTGGAATTTCTCAATTTTTTAGAAAGGGGATCATTCATATGTTGCGATCAAATGGATATGGACATATGTCTTGCAATGCATATCTCTTATGGGGTTTGCCAAGTTGTATATCTAATATCCTTTAACTAAGGTTTTGAATTTGTAATTTTATATCGTTACTAGGTATGTTCATTTCAGGATTAATAATGTTATAGAATTGTTGTCCTATAATGAATGTTAAATCATATGAAGGGTTTTATGTGGGTGTAGGACCTTGTTGAATGTTTTTCATGTATACTTGAGGATTGGGTCCTCGTGGAACATTATGTGTATATTGTGGATTGATGCTTTGATGTTGTGGATTGGGTTTTGATATTGCTAATTGGGGTTTTGATACTATTGATTGGGGTTTTTATATTGTTTATTGTGGTTTGTTGTGGTTTTTTATGTATGAATGTTTGGTTTTGTGGATTAGGGTTTTTTTGTGCATTGAGGTTTTGTTGTGATAGATTAGGCATTTGATATTGTGGATTCGTGTTAGTTTGTTTTTGTGGAATGTAATTTTGATGTTGGGGATGTGGGTTTATTTGTTGTTGTGGAATGTAAGTTTGATGTTGAGGATAGGTGTTTTTTTGGGGGGATTTTGAATGAATGATGATCCATATTGATTTTGCATGACATTAGGATCCGGATTTTGTTGTTGTAACCCTTGTTAGTATTATAAATTGTATGAAGGGTCATATTATTGTGATTGTTGTTGCATGTATTGTGCTTGTGTTTGATCTTGAGTTTGTTTGATATATGCTTTGATCTTGAGGTATGTTAGTTTGTGTTTGTTGGTAGATAGGTTGTCATTATGTATGAAGGGATGGATTGTTTTGATGTGTTTGAGGATTGTTTTGATTGGGTATGGTATAAATGGGTGATGCCATGTGTTGTGATTGTGGAGAGATGTTGGCTTGATTTTGTGGTTGAATGTTGGGTTGTTTATTTGGTGTGTGATGTGGTGGTCTAGGTGGAAGGTTACCCATGTTTTGTATGTTAACATTTTTTCCTCGTTGTAAGGATGTCTCATATAGGTTTCTTGATATGTTAGGTCTCCATGTATTTGTTGATATATTGTGTGTTACAAGTGGTGTAGAGAATGAATTTATTGATTGTTGAGGCATATTTTGATTTTCCATAGCATTTGGATTCACTTGACCATGTTGATAAACCATTGCATGTTTTACTTGATATGGATGTCTATATAGTGGATTATCAACATGTCCATAAGGTTGATCATTGATTGGTGCTTTTGACTTAGAAAAGATAGATGGTATCGTTGGATCTATAGATAGTACTAGGATTTATCTCACATCCGTTTCATCACCCATGCAAATGAGATTTGGATCTTTGAGAGCTTCCACATTAAAGTCCATGGGTAACTTGGCACCATGTTGTGCAAGTTTTAGGAAGTATGTGTTAGGGTTTGATCCAAGTACTTTTTCCATTATCCTTTGCATCCTAGGATCCTGGGTGTATTCTAAAATATCCTCTTCGGTAATTTCCACATCACTATCATTGTCTTCTATGATTACATCTTGAGAATTATGGTGTTGGATTTGTTGTTGAGAAAATATTAATTAATGTTGAATATGAATGTTTGTATCATTGTGTGATGGATTAAGATCAAGTGGTGGTTGAGCATTAAATGTTGGTGGTTGTGAGGGAATATTGGTAGGTGTTTGAGGGGTTGAGTAAACCATAGGTTCATTAGGATCATAACACCATGGTGTAGGAATTAGAGTTTCAACATTGGTGGTGGTAGGTCTACTAGAGCTACTTGTGTTAGTTGTCATATTATTTCTATGTTGAGACCTAGTAGTTGTCATAAACATGCATAATAGACCATGTAGGATGATCAATTGCGAGTTATGAAAGTGTGTTGATGTTTTGGTTTGTAAAATGATGTAAAAAGAGAATGTTTGTAAACCTTTTGGACAAATGATGTTGTTTAATTGATGTTGATCTTGGGATTGTTTGATGACAAAGTTTGATTTTGGAATTTTGGGTGGTTAAAAATGATGAGATTTTGATACTCAACCCTTTGATGAAGGTATGAGTGGATTTTGAAAGATTTTTTAAAAATGATGCTATGCTTTTCGTACTCAACCCTATGATGAAGGTATGAGTGGATTATTTTGAAAGATTTAAGGATTATGCTAGTCTATGGACACAAGGATAAACAATATTTGGGTGATGTTTTGCTAGGTCTCAAAAGTGTTGATGAATGATAAGTTTGATTTCTCTACTTTAACTAGACTTGCGAGTACAAGTAATGAATTATCATAGTAATCTAGAAACTTAGGGAGAGAAAAAATTCCACTAAATTTAACAAGACCACAAGATGATAAGCTGATTGGATTAAGACACTAGAAAGATGATGATGTTTGATTGTTTGTGTTTGATGAGTGTCCAAAGGCTATTTTGATGTTTGATCTATGGCGGTGATGCAAAGGATGGTCTAAAAGACTAATATTGTCTAAGGTTGCTAAGAAATTCTTATGCAAATCTAATTGATGTTTTTGTCCAAGAGGTCTATGATGACAAACCCTAGTTAAACAAAATTTGAAAGATAAGATGACAATGTTTGAAAGTATAAACTAACCTTGGAAAAGTGAAAGTATAATGTGATAGTCATTCTGACAGCTAAGCAAAAGATTATGACAGGGTCTGCAATAAATTTTGAAAAGTTCAAGTAAGTTTTTAAGCAGACAAAAATGACACAGAAAGGAAAAATGGTGGTTGTGTAGGTAGCTGCGGTAGGATTATCAAACAATAGTGAGATTCTATAGAGGTAGATGCCTATAAATACTATTGTTTATTTAATTAATAGAGGGCCTTGGTTCCTTTGGGTTTTGTTTTTCCAGATAAGTATGGACAAATAAGAAGGTGAGTTATTTTATTTTTAAACCTTTGGATGTGAAGCTTTTGCACACATTGATATTGAGAATAGAACCAAGCTAGATGTTAAATCTAAGAAATGTACCTTCATTGGATATGGCATAGATGATTTTGGTTATCAGTTATGGGATTTTGATAATCAAAAAATTATTAGAAGCAGAGATGTTATATTCAATGAGAATTTTTTTTATAAAGATCAACTACAAGAAAAGAAGCATGAGCAGAAAGAAAAATGATATATGGTGTTGGATGATATTCTAGAGAATAAAATTCTAGTGGTACCTAATGCTCAATAAAAACAATAAATACCATAGACTCAAGTAAATGTTAGATGTTCTACAAGGAAAGGTAGACCTCCCAAAATGTTTTCTCCTTCATTATATTTTTTTATTAATTGACGTTGGTGAACCATAAGGGAATGAAGAAACTATGCAAGTGGATACAAAGGAATAGTGGGAGTGAGGAATGAAATAGTAAATGGATTCCTTGCTGTAAAATTAGACTTGGGATTTAGTCAAGTTGCCTACAAGTAAAATATTTTTTCCAAATAAATGGGTTTACAAGCTTAAAGAAGGAGGCAAGAAAATATTTAAGGCAGGACTTTTGGTAAAAGGATTTGCACAAAATAAAGGTGTTGATTTTAATGAAATATTTTCTTTGGTTGTAAAAATGACTTCTATTAGAACTGTTCTAAGTATTGTTGTTGTATAATATTTGCTTCTTGAACAACTAGATGTGAAAACAATATTTCTTCATTGAGCGGGGAAGAAGAAATATATATTCAACAACCATAAGGATATGAAGTCAGAGGTAAGGAGAATTTAGTGTACATATTAAATCAGAGTGAACATAACCTTATAGAACAATGTTTGATCCTCCAAAAAATAAATGTCTGGCAGTTGTATCTCTCAAATACCTGAGAATCCATTTAACAATATTTCAATGTTTCATTTCTAGATTTATCATATACCTCCTCACAACTCCAATATCATATGCAATATCTAGCCTTTTGCAATTCATGACATACATTAAACTAACAAAAACTGAAGAATATGGAATCTTAGAAATTTGTCTTCCTCCTCTTGTGTCTTTGGACACATCTCCTTAGTCAATTTAAAATGACTAGGCAAAGGTGTGCTCATAGCTTTGGTATTTTCCATATTAAACCATTTCAACGCCTTTTCTACATATTCACTTTGAGATAGATCTAATTTTCTATTTTTCCTATCTTTTGAAATCCTCATACCAAGGATTTGTTTGGCTACAGTCAAATCCTTCATAGCGAAAGACTTTAATAACTTTTATTTTAACTCATTAATATGCTCCATATTAGACCTCACAACAAGCATATCATCAACATATAATAATAGGGTAATATAACTACCATTATGTAGCACTCCTCCGATTTGCTCATATTTTCATACAATGCTTTTATTTTGATAGACTGATACTATGATGTTATTTGATCGTTGAAATTATAGTGATGTTGGTTTTTATATTGAGATGTGATGGTACACTATATTGATGATTATTGATTATGACATGCTCTCTGGTTAGCATAGTTGATTATGTGAGTTGATATTGATATACGCTCATCTATAGTTATTTGATGTTTTAGTTTTGTCAATTTTGATGTGACATTGTATTGGTGAAGGGGACAAGATTGCATCACTCGCTTGTGAGCACCCTACGATTCCGTGATTTTCTCTTCATGGTGTGATTGTTCATGATCTATATACATGTACGACATATGTTTTGATTGTAGGATTGTAGGTACAGGACATCAACTCCACCTAGATTCACATGTTTGAGCGTGTCCATTTCCCAACGAAATAGTTGATTGGGAGCTAGTAATAGGATTTCCTTGTCAAACCACAACCCTAGTCATAGTGTGTCATTAGTCCTTGTTTTGGTCATGCTTTGTTGTCATGTTATCCCCATTTGCCTTGTCATTTAAGTATTTTGCAAGGTATGCTCCGTGGGAAATTAATGTTAATTAGTGTTTATAATGTTTTCAATTGATTATTTATTTAATCGTTATTAATGTTGTTAGAAGCTTTAAATTTGATTTAATTAATTGGATTTAATTTATTTTATAAAGTAATTTAATAATTTAGATTAAATTTATTTTACATATGGATTAAAACTAATTAGATTAAATTTGATATTAAAATTGTTAGATTATAAAAGTTTTATTTAATTAATTATTTAAATTAATTATGTAAAGTTGTGAATTTAGATGAATGGATAATTAAATTAATATTTGATTTTAAATTGTTATATAAACAAATATCTTATAAAATATCTTGGGATTTGATTTGGAAAGATATTTGGGATTGTGACATGAGTTAGAAAATTGAAATCCGGTGTTGGGAAATAATTCACGGAAAGAATTTCTGTGTTAACTGAAAGAGGCTATTTCGTGAGAATGAAAATGGTATTTTGGTGGTTGTTGAAAATTGGAAGAAGTTCTCGAGATATTGGCTCTGGTTTTATTTTCAAATTTCTGGAAAGAGGATTATTTTGGAAGAGGCTTTGATAATTTTGGAATCTGAAGGCGAAGCTCTACTTCAAACTTCAATTCTTCAAGCATCTGAAATGGGTTCTTTATTGTTTTTATTTAAATTCAAATTGGAAAAGATTGCCTATACAATGAAGAAATTTTTATTTTTTTTAAAGCTTTAATATGTTTTGAAATTGGAAAGATTGTCGTGAAAGCTTTAGAGCCTCAGATTAAATTCTTATATTCTTTTGGAAAGATGAATTGTTTTAAAATAATAGATCTCACAGAATGATTATATGAAAAATTGGAAAAACCTCTGTAGGAATTGATTTCAATCTTCTTGTTAAAATTTGTAGTAAACCTCTGGATGTATTGGAAAAGATCTTCATGTAGAAGATTATTGTTTTTCTTTCAATTAGATTTATTTGTCTCGGGAAATTAAAAACCTCTGGTAAATTTGTAAATAGTTTCCTGTAGAAATTTTTTGTAAAATAAATTGTTCATTTGGAGCAATTATAATATATATATATATATATAAATATATATACTTATATATTTGATGAAGTTCCTGTAGAAATTTTATTCTGAAAACCCTGGAAGAAAATTTGTACGGTGATTTTTAAACAAATCGCAGGTTTTTAAAAAAACATTTATAAGTTTTAAATTGTATGGGGCTAGGGGCTACCCCCATAGCCGCCCCCATAGGGGAGGCATCGTTGTGGAGGCAGCGCCCAATGCGGCCTTCACAGGTTGTACCCCATAGAGGGTCTGTTGTGTGTAGCAACCACACAATGTTAATGGCGCCCAAACATTTCCGTCTGTTGTTGTTTCGATTTATTATTTGAAATTAAATATATATAATATTATATGCATATATATGCATAAATATATATGTGTAAATATATATTTATATATATATATATATATTTATGTATATATATTTATATAAATATTTAATTTGTTAAGAAAATTTAATTTAATTTGTAAATATTTAAATAATATATTTATATATATAATTATATATAAATACATAAATAATTATATATATAAATTAATTTTATAATAGGTGCATGTAAATGCATGAATTAGATGTTTTTAAAATGAAATGATTTAAAAGGGAAATTGATTTTATATATAGATGTAAATTGGGAAATTGAATTAAATAATTAGATTTAATTTCTTTATTGAATATAAATGAAATTGTATTGAGCTAGATTATTTTGAGAAATGTAATATTGGTTTTCTTGGAATGGAAATTAGATTAAGGAAATCATAATGATTGTTTTATTACCATGCCTAAATTGCTTATTTATTTATGATGTCTTTTGTTCACGTAAGTTGGGATACCTGTTAGTTGTGAATGTGTAAGCCTTCTAGATGTTGTAATATTATGTGGGGGTTGTTGTGATATTTTGTTCAGCCCTTTATTTTCCTTGGGTAGTGCACCTAGTTGTGATCCAGTTTAAACACCCGGTTACTATGAATAGGATGTGTTTCTTCTTGTATTATGGTTGGGATTAAATATCTTTTTTTGTGTACTTTGTCTACCCTTGGTTTATGGATTAGATCCTTGTGTTGTTAGTAGGGGAGTGGCTCTCAATGGGGGTCGGCGCACAAAGTGGTGCTAGGATAACTCATGTGAGAGTTAGATAATTCAATGGAAATTAAATAAAAGTCTTAGGAGAAAGGGTAGCCTTAAAACACATAACTGGTTAATTGTGCCTTGCTCATTGGATCAAGGGCTCATTTAGACTTGAGATGAGACGAGAAGGCCTAGAATGGAAAGGTCATTATCTTGTCCCTTTGAAATATATTTGACTTCGCATCGGTTTGCATGTGGGGTTGGAGGTCGTAAGAGGCTACCAAGATAACCCAAGAAGGGGGTCGGGGCCTAGGAAGATCTATCAGGATAACCCATGCAACTTTGTGATGACACTCCTCCTATGAAAACAATTTATATTGTTTAGTTGATGTACTTGATTTTATTACTTTGAAAGCAATGTAACCTTCATGTTATGTATTGTACTTGGATAGCTTAGTCTTGTGGTTATCTGTGTCTTGAGGTTGTTGGTTTTACCTAGGAAGCCCTTTTACTATCTCCTAGCACGGGGGGTGGGCCTTCGGGTACCACTTGGTTGGGTGGAACATGCACCTTACACCGTTGGGTTTCCTCTTCATGTTCATGATGACGGGATCTTCCAGATTGGAGAGCTTGCATGTTCCAGTTGCTTTGTACCATCTCTTGTGTTCTATTGGATTAGTTGGATGTTAATGTGTATGTACTACTCCTCATTTGTATTCGAGGAGAATCCTTGTATCATTGTAATTGTAATATTGTTTGTATGATCTACCTCATTTTGGAAATGAGCCTTGTAACTGCTATATTGAATGATTACAATCTATGAATGGTTTTAATATGTACTTTGTAATCTTATAAAATGAGTTTAATGTTATTGGATTTATGTTCTTTATTTCATGAGTATAATTTATATGCTATGGATTAGTTTACTTTTGTATGTTATGGGTTTCAAATGTAAGCGTTGTTGCGTAGCTTAGAGGATGTATGTGTTAAGTGTAGTTCACTTTACTTATTGTTAATTGCACTTTCAAAGAAAAAATTGTTACGCTTCTGTTGTAATCATGTCATCCTCTAGGATTATGTGGTGGGGCATTACACATGGTATAAGAGCCCATGTTTAAACACTGGGTTCTCTTTGATAATGTTGAACCCATTAAGTTGTTAGTTAAGTAGGATTTAAGTTTGTGTTACCTTGTCTTATACCTTGGTATGTCTATGTAGGATCATGCCACTTAGGCAAGGTCACAGTAGAGGTCATGGCTGAGGTCGAGGAGGCGGCCCTAGAGGTAGTCCTGTTGACTACCTCCATGTTCCCCATGACTCAGATCGTGAGGAACAATAGGCTTCCTAGAATGCTCCGGGACATGGTGACCAGAATCAGGATCCACCAGGGATCAAGGGCACTCAATTGTGTCGATTGTTAGAGGATAATTTTTCTTGCCTTGTACCAAGGCAGGATAGAGATCATATAGATATTGGTGAGGGAGAGAGATCCCATAGATAAAGAGAGGTTCCAACATAGTAGGAGGTGGTCAAAACCACTCATATGAGAGACCTTCTTAGAGCTCATCCACCCACTTTCGATGGTTCTAGTAGTGGACTAGAGGTCGAGACATGGTTGATAGACTTGAACCAATGTTTTTCTATGCACCCTTATGGTAGCAACACCAAGGCCAAATGTGTTATCATGCACTTGCAAGACTTTGCATCTACTTGGTGGAGATTGGAGGAGCAGAAGCTCTATATTGACATTGATTCAATTTCTTGGGATATGTTCATTGAGAGATTTAGAGTCAGATTCCTATCTGACCATTGGTGATAGTGTCGTGGAGATGAGTTTCATTCTCTACAATAGATGGCCATTTCAGTAGAATTGTATGAGCGCAGATTCTATGAGCTCAAACAGTACGCTGGTATTGGTGATGATGAGGGCATGCTAGTTCAACACTTCATTAGGGCTTAAATTCCTGGATCAATGGTGGTGTTCAGGTTTTCGAAGCCAAGACCATGGAGACAGTTGTAGAGAAGGACAAATGGGTGGAGGATAATTTGGTGATGGAATTGGGTGGACATATTGGAGTACAGATAAGCAGTGCTTCAGCTGTAGAACTTAGTTCACATAGTGACCAGGCTCAGGTAGCTGGACCACCTAGGACATAGTAGGTGCCTGCACAGAGTGGTCAACACTAGAATTGATAGGGGAAATAGAAGAAATTTTAGCCTAGACAGGGAGATAGATATCAGTCAGTGGGTGACAAAAACTAGAGGTGGGTCAAACGCTCCAATTATGAGAAGCCAACACATAGTACACAGTCTACCTATAATAGGGGTAGTGTTTAGTAGTCGAGCGTGCCTCCTGGAGGTAGAGGATTCAAAAGGGGTACATGATGTTTTTCTTGTGGCCAATAGGGTCACATAGCCTGATAATGTCCTAATAGGGGCACAATAGGTTATACTTAGAGGCCAGTGGTGTCAGAGTCGATTGTTGGAGATGCAGGTAGAGGTCATCAGGTATTTGTTGCGGTTGAAAACTTCTAGGCTAATCATCAGAGCACAGTGGTAGAGACTTCGGGTATGTTATAGGGTAACACGGTTACCATTTTATTTGATTCAGGAGCATCAAATTCATTTATTTCATCGTCTGTCATAGCGCATTGTAGATTGAGGGAAGTTAAGTAGGACACTAGATGGCAGGTCAAATTGGCCTTTGTTGCTAAAATTGCAGTGCATTCCCTAGTACATGATTGTAGATTGGACATTGGATCCCTTCACACTATAGTAGACCTTCGCATTATACCATTGGGGTCGTATGACATAGTCTTAGGGATGGATTGGTTAGAGGCTCACAGAGTCATTATTGACTATCGACGCAAGTTGATTCGATGCATTGATGTATTTGGTAGGGAGGTTGAGATAGTGGGAGTTCAGAGACCCATATCATTGAGGATGATCTCAGCTATGCAACTAAGGAGATGTGTACGTCAAGGCTATCAGTTGTTTGTAGTGATAGTAGATGACTTGGAGTTAGCAGATAGTGAGGAGAAGGTTTCACTAGATAGCCACCCCATACTTCAGTAGTATGCAGATGTATTTCCCTGTGAGATTCCAGGGATGCCACCTTAGTGTGACATTGATTTCAAGATTGATCTTATACCTGGATTTGAGCCTATTTCATGAGCTTCGTACCGTATGATACATAGGAGCTAAAGGAGCTCTGCTTGCAGCTGGAGGAGTTTCTAGCGAAGGGTTTCATCCACTCTAGTGTTTCACCTTGGGGAGCAACAATAATTTTTGTGAAGAAGAAGGATGGATCTCTTTGATTGTGCATAGACTATCGTCAATTAAATAAAGTGATAATCAGGGACCAATATCCCTTACCTAGGATCGATGATTTGTTTGATTAGATCAAGGGTACTATGGTCTTTTCAAAAATTGATCTTAAGTCAAGGTGCCATTAGCTAAGCATATTTGATTTCGACATTCATAAGATAGCATTTCACACTCATTACGACCACTACGAGTTTACAGTGGTAGTGTTTGGGTTGACGAATGAGCCATCTGTATTCATGAGCTTGATGAATGAAGTCTTTTGCACATATCTTGATAGATTTGTACCAGTATTCCTTGATGACATATTGATCTATTACAGGATAGTAGAGGAGCATGAGGAGCATCTGAGGCAAGTTTTAAAGTATTTGAGAGATAATTAGTTGTATGATAATCTATCCAAATGTGAGTTCTTTCAAACCGAGATCAAGTACCTTGGACATGTGATATCAGGAGAGGGTATTGCAGTGGATCCTGTGAAGATCCAAGTGATCATTAATTGGCCTGCGCCCACTAATGTGACAGAGATACACGGTTTCATGGGATTAGCAGATTATTACAAATGCTTTATTCAGGGTTACTCGAGGATAGAAAATCCTATCACTTCTCTTCAGAGGAAAGGGAAGAGATTCATCTAGTCAAAGTAGTGTGAGGTAGCATTTCAAACTCTGAAGGAGAGGTTGACCAATGCACTGATTCTTGCAATACCTGATCCTACTGGGGATTTTATTATCTGTACAGACGCATCTTTGGAGGGATTAGGAGCATTCTTGATGCAGGATGGTGGATTTATTGCGTATGAATCTCACAAACTCAAGGATCATGAATTGAATTACCCCATGCACGATCTTGAGTTAGTAGCGGTAGTACACACTTTGATGAGGTGGAGAAATTTCCTATTGGGGCACAAATTTGAATTGCATAGTGACGATTGGAGCCTAGAGTACATCTTCATGCAACTCAATCTTAATGTCAGGTAGAGGCGATGGATGGAGTTCCTTTGTGAGTATGACTTTGAGGTGAAGTTCATCCAAGGGAAGGAGATAATAGTTATCAATTCTCTTAGCAGATGGAGACATGAGTTGTCAGAAGTGACTCTTGGTGTGGATTTGAGGAGTCAGATCCTTTCTATGCTTCCTATAGACAACTAGTATCAGGAGGTGAGATCAGAGATAGAGACATGCAAGAATCTTGAGGGCAGATTCTCAGGTTATTGTCTAGAGTCAAATGGTTTGTTGAGACACATGGGACGTATTTATGTTCCATATTTTGGAGATATTTGTACCTTGGTTATGATAGAGGCACATTGGGCACCCTATTCAGTTCATCCTGGAGTGAAGAAGATGCATGCCAATTTGCAACAACTATACTTCTGGGAAGGTATGAAGCGAGACATTGCTGAATTTGTGTCGAGGTGTTTGGAGTGTCAGCGAGTGAAGGCTGAACACTAGCATACGGTAGGACTTTTGTAGCCACATTTGGTGCCAGAGTGGAAATGGGATATAATATCATTGGATTTCATTGTTGGGTTACCCAACTCTTCACGACGACACAATGCCATTATGGTGACGGTGGATAGGTTGACGAAGGTAGCACACTTCTCACCTGTTCGTTCATCCCATAATGCTTCATCCATTATTAGAGTGTTCAGAGGAGATATTGTTAGGTTGCATGATATTCCTCATTGGATCCTTTTTGACAGGGATACTGTGTTCACCTCAGCTCTTTGGACGTCATTGCATCATTCCATGGGGATGTAGTTGAAATTTAGTTTAGTGTATCACCTTGAGATAGATGGATAGATCGAGAGTGTCAACCGGATCCTCGAGGATATGTTATGCATGTATGTGATGAACCAGAAGACACGATGGGAGGACTATCTCCATTTAGTGGAGTTTGCATATAATAACAATTATCAAAGTTCGATTGGTATGCCTCCTTTCCAGGCATTATATGGATGACCGTGTCAGACTCCTTTGAGTTGGGACTGATTAGAGGACAAAGTTCTATTGGTTCATGAGATGCTTCAAGACATGGAGCAGCAGGTGATCTAGATCAGGGAATATTTGGTTGCTGCATAGGATAGGCAGAAAAAGTATGCAGATGCGCATCGGGTGGACCATCAGTTTGCAGTAGGTGATCAATTATTTTTGCGAGTGCATTCACAAAAGAGTCCAATACGATATGGAAAGGGCTCTAACCTCGCACCTCACTTCATTGGGCCATTCAAGATTCTTGAGAAGATTGGACCAATATCTTATCGTCTTGCTTTGCCACCCAATCTCTCATGCATACACGACGTATTCCATGTTTCAGTATTCAAGCCTTACCACCCTAATATATATCACATCCTTGATTGGAATGCCTTACAGGTAGAGGACAGGCAGCTAGATTTGGAGCCCATGGCCATCACGCAGCACAAGAGACTTGCCCTCAGGGGTCAAGATATTGAGAAGGTTAGGGTCCAGTGGGATTCGAGAGATGATACATCGGCTACCTAGGAGGATGCGACCAGGATGAGAGAGATCTATCCCTATTTGTTTGTAGGCTTCCAGGAGTAAGCTTGATCCTAGGGGGGGATGTAGCACCCCTTCGATTTGCTCATGTTTTCATACAATGCTTTTATTTTAATAGACTATGATACTATGATGTTATTATTTGATCGCTTACATTATAGCGATGATGGTTTTTATATTAAGATGTGATGGTACACTATATTGATGATTATTTATTATGACATGCTCTTTGGTTAACATAGTTGATTGTGTGAGTTGATATTGATATATGTTCATTTGTATTTATTTGTTGTTTTAGTTTTGTCAATTTTGATGTGACATTGTATTAGTGAAGGGGACGGGATTGCATCACTCGCTTGTGAGCGCCCTACGATTCCGCGATTTTCTCTTCACAGTGTGATTGTTCATTATCTATATACATGTACGACATATGTTTTGATTGCAGAATTGCAGGATTGCAGGTACATGACATTGACTCCACTTGGATTCACAGGTTTGAGTGTGTCCATTTTCCAAATGAATAGTTGATTGGGAAGTAGTAACAGGATTTCCTTGTCAAACCACAACCCTAGTCACAGTGTGTCGTTAGTCCTTGTTTTGGTCATGCTTTATTGTCATGTTGTTCCCATTTGCCTTGTTGTTTAATTATTTTGCAAGGTATGCTCCATGGGAAATTAATGTTAATTAATTTTTATAATGTTTTAAATTGATTATTTATTTAATCGTGATTAATGTTGTTAGAAAATTTAAATTTGATTTAATTAATTAAATTTATTTTATTTTATAAAGTAATTTAATTATTTAGATTAAATTTATTTTACATAGTGATTAAAACTAATTAGATTAAATTTGATATTAAAATTGTTAGATTATAAAAGTTTTATTTAATTAATTATTTAAATTAATTAAACAAAGTTGTGAATTTAGATGAATGGATAATTAAATTAATATTTGATTTTAAATTGTTATATAAACAAATATCTTATAAAATATCTTGGGATTTAATTTGGAAAGATATTTGGGATTGTGACATGAGTTAGAAAATTGAAATCTGGTGTTGGGAAATAATTCATGGAGAGAATCATTTTGTTAACTAAAAGAGACTATTTCATGAGAATGAAAATAGTATTTTGGTGGTTGTTGAAAATTGGAAGAAGTTCTCGAGATATTGGCTCTGGTTTTATTTTCAACTTTCTAGAAAGAGGATTATTTTGGATGAGGCTTTGATAAGTTTGGAATCTGAAGGCGAGGCTCTACTTCAAACTTCAATTCTTCAAGCATTTGAAACAGGGTCTTTATTGTTTTTATTTAAATTCAAATTGGAAAAGATTGTTTGTACAATGAAGAAAAAATTATTTGTTTTAAAGCTTTAATATGTTTTGAAATTGGAAAGATTGTTGTGAAAGCTTTAGAGCCTCAAATTAAATTCTTATATTCTTTTGAAAAGATGAATTGTTTTAAAATAATAGATCTCACAGAATGATTATATGAAAAATTGGAAAAACCTCTGTAGGAATTGATTTCAATTTTCTTGTTAAAATTTGTAAAAAACCTCTGGTTGTATTGGAAAAGATCTTCTTGTAGAAGATTATTGTTTTTTTTTCCAATTAGATTTATTTGGCTTGGGAAATTAAAAACCTTTGGTAAATTTGTAAATAGTTTCCTATAGAATTTTTTTGTAAAAACATTGTTCATCTGGAGCAATCATTTTGTTATATTTATATATATTTATATATATATATATATTAATATATATACATATACATATACATATATAAATATATATAATTATATATTTGATGAAGTTCTTGTAGAAATTTTATTTTGAAACCCCTGGAAGAAAATCCATATGATGATTTTTAAAGAAATCACAGGTTTTTTTTTAAATATAAGTTTTAAATTGTATGGGGTTGGGGGCTGCCCCCACAACTGGCCCCATAGGGGAGGTGATGTTCTGGAGGCAGTGCCCAACACTGCCCCATAGAGGGTCAGCTGTGTGTAGCAGCCAGGCAATGTTAATGGCACCCAAACATTTTCGTTCGTTGTTATTTCGATTTATTATTTGGCATTAAATAATTATAATATTATATGCATATATATGCATAAATATATATGTGTAAATATAAATATATATATATATATATATATATATATATATAATTATATATAATACATAAATAATTATATATATTTAAATGAATTTTATAATAGGTGCATGTAAATGCATGAATTGGATGTTTTTAAAATGAAGTGATTTAAAAGAGAAATTGATTTTATATATAGATGTAAATTGGGAAATTGAATTAAATAATTAGATTTAATTTCTTTATTGAATATAAATGAAATTGTATTGAGCTAGATTATTTTGAGCAATGTATTATTGGTTTTCTTGGAATAGAAATTAGATTAAGGAAATCATGATGATTGTTTTATTACCATGCCTGAATTGCTTATTTAATTATGATGTCTTTTGTTCACTTAAGTTGTGAATGTGTAAGCCTTCTAGATGTTGTAATATTATGTGGGGGTTGTTGTAATATTTTGTTCAGCCCTTTGTTTTCCTTGGGTAGTGCACCTGGTTGTGATCCAGTTTGAACACTCGGTTACTAGGAACGAGATGTGTTGCCTCTTGCATTATGGTTGGGATTTAATATTCATTTTTGTGCACTTTGTCTACCCTTGGTTTATGGATTAGATCCTTGTGTTGTTAGTAGGGGAGTGGCTCTTAATGGGGGCTGAATCACAAAGTGGTGCCAGTATAACTCATGTGAGAGTTAGATAATTCAGTGGAAATTAAATAAAAGTATTAGGGGAAAGGGTAGCCTTAAAACACATAACTGGTTAATTGTGCCTCGCTCATTGGCTCAATGGCTTGTTTGTAATTGATATGAGATGAGAAGGCCTAGAATGGAAAGGTCATTATCTTGTCCCTTTGAAATATATTTGACTCCGCATCGGTTTGCATGTGGGACTGGGGGTCGTGAGATGCTACCAAAATAACCCAAGAAGGGGGTTGGGGCCTAGGAAGATCTACTAGGACAACCCATGCAACTTTGTGATGACACTCCTCCTATGAAAATAGTTTATATTGTTTAGTTTATGCACTTCATTTTATTACTCTAGAAGCAATGTAACCTTCATGTTATGTATTGTACTTGGATAGTTTAGTCTTGTGGTTGCCTGTGTCTTGAGGTTGTTGGTTTTACCTAAGAAGCCCTTTTACTATCTCCTAGCATGGGGGTCGGCCTTCGGGTACCACTTGGTTGGGTGGAACGTGCACCTTACACCGTTGGGTTTCCTCTTCATGTTCGTGATGACGAGATCTTCTGGATTGGAGAGCTCGCATGTTCTAGTTGCTTTGTACCATCTCTTGTGTTCTGTTGGATCAGTTGGATGTTAATGTGTATGTACTACTCCTCATTTGTATTAGAGGAGAATCCTTGTATCGTTGTAATTGTAATATTGTTTGTATGATCTACCTCATTTTGGAAATGAGCCTTGTAACTCCTATATTGAATGATTACAATCTATGGATGGTTTTAATATGTACTTTGTAATCTTATGAAATGAGTTTAATGTTATTGGATTTATGTTCTTTATTTTATGAGTATAATTTATATGCTATAGATTAGTTTACTTTTGTATGTTATGGGTTTTAAATGTAAGCATTGTTGCATACCTTAGAGGATTAAGCATTAAGTGTATTTCACTTTACTTATTGTTAATTGCACTTTCAAAAAAAAATGTTACACTTCCACTGTAATTATGTCATCCTTTAGGGTTACGTGGTGGGGAGTTACATTATCCAACCTCTTAAAATAAACACAATGGTCAAAATGACATTGGTTGTAATATTTTTTAGCCATAAAACTATCAAATTTTAAATACCATTGCCAACATAAGAGAGTATTTAGCTACAATATTTTCTAGAGGAATTGGGCAAGTTCAGACTGATAATTTTATATATATGAATAGCCAGAATATCATTCATCTTGCCAAAAATTGTTCACTTCATTCAAAAACAAAACATATATAGCCGAGGTGCCACTTCATCTAGCCTATGTTGGAGGATGAAAAGTTGAAGTTGGAGAAGATTCATACAAGTAAGAATCCAAAAAATATGTTTCTGAAGGTGGTAATGCAAGATAAGTTGATTTCATATTCATCTTCTTTTGGTCTTCAAGAATAAAATAATGCAAATATGAAACAATATGTCTAGGCATGTAAATCCAGTGAGAGGTATAGGGATAGCAGTGCTATATGATCAGTCTCCAAGTGGGAGATTGTTGGTCTATGGAGCCTAATCATGCTTTGGCGCTAATATTTTGGTTATTTTATTATTTATGTTTTCCCCCCAGATTAATAAATGGGGGAGTTTCTGGGGGAGAAATTCACCATATTTTTAATAAACAATTTTTTTATAATTTTCTATTGAAAAATGATTTGATAACTGCCTAAAACAAAAAAAATTTGCAGAAGATTGGAAGTGAATATTCACGTGGGAATCATTGAAATAGTGTTGTCATAAATTTCAAAGTGGTGTGATTGATTCATGTTAAAGTGTTGTTGATTGTCATTGATATATGTGAAAGTAGTATGTCAGTTATAGTCATTGCATAATGTTAATATTATCATTATTAAAGAAGGGAAAAATGGGAAGTTTGGATATATATGGTATTGGTGGTTTTTGTATGTCTACTACCTCTACAAAATTTTGACAGTGTTTTTGGTAGTGTAATGTGGTTTGTTGCTTAGAAGCAAAATATGCTTGTATTGAATTGTCTTTGTTTTTACTACCACATTCTATCACTGTTGATTGTTATGGCTTGTGGTTTGGAAGTTAAGTATGTATACTTGTGAAGTATCCTATTCTATATTTTCAGTTAGTTCATATCACATAGCTACAATATAGAAGTGACAGAGTGAAGCCTGTGTTTGTTAGTTGACTATGTATAATGCCCAAGTATTTGCGCCAATGAAGGGAAGTGTGTGATAGCTAGAGAAAGTGTTAGAAGGAAAAATAGGACCAATTTAAGATCATATAAGGAAGTGCATGATGCTATTTTATACCAGTGATAACACATTTAATTTAGGACCAAGATGACTACATGTTTCATATCATTTTGAATTAAGGATTATCCCTGGTTAACATGGATAATTGTAGATGGTGTTGAAGGGTTCTAGGCCAACATTTTAATGTTGTTAACATGTTGGAATGGATATATATTGTAAATCATTTTATGAAATCTATGTGTGTGTGTGTGTTGTGAGGTGTATGCCTACATGAAAAATGTATATGCAAAATCATGTGCAAGCAAAAAAGAGAAGTCAGAGATGTTGAATCAAATTGAGATATCATTAGTGGATATGTTCACATGTTAATGCAGAGCAAGTTGAGTAAAAGAAGATACATATTTCTTTTATAATGTGAGGTTGAAGACTCTCAATCTAAGTTGGTGATCAGTGATTGTGTTGTAGCTCAATCATAGGGGATTGGTGTCTCATATAGGTTGGTGCCTACAAATTGAGATTCAAGGGGATTGGTGTCTCCCTTCAAGGTTGAAATTCTTGTGGGTTGGTGCCTACAAAATTATTGTAAGTTATGTAATATTTTTTGAGGCTAGATTTAGATAGCAACTCCGAGTATATTTTCTCATCATGGTTTTTCCCTTCAAAGTTTCCATGTAAATCTAGTGTACTCTTGTGTGAATGTGTTCATTACTTTCTTTTCAATTGATTATATTTTGATAATATGATGAATGTGGTATTTTAGAGTTAAATGTACTAAATATTGATTCACCCCCCTCTTAGTATTTGTGTATCTAATAGGAATGTGTAGCAATACATAGCAAGAAACACACATAGGAAGTTGGATAATCATGTGTTGGAGAAAAATAACATGCAGTAGCACACGAGTGTGAAGAATGCATTGTGTTTAGAACACAACAACAAAATTTGTGCAGGTAGTTTGTAGGTAGTTTGAAGGCATTTTGATGTGCATGAAAATATAGATATTGTTGCAAGTTAATGTAACTATTTTTTTGGAGATAAAATATAATTAGATGTTTTCTATGGACATATCCCACATTGGATGAACCACGTTAAAAAAAATTGCTTATGTAATTTGTTTTGTTCTTTAATTTTATTATCTACATTGGTTAATTGATTAATTTAATTGTTCTATCCTACTAAAAATCCCAACAAGAAGAAACATTGGAGCTCATTACTCTTCCTTGAGAAGGTTCACAAGACAACATAGTCCAATTAATAAGTATAGCCTAACAGATTTTAATTGTGTATTTTCTTTGTTAAGTATTAATGATGAACCTAGATTTTTTAGGGAAGCTCTCTCTTCAGATGAAAGTGAGTCTTAGATGCAAGCCATGCAAGAAGAGATGATGGCCTTGGATAGTTGTGATACTTGGGATCTTGTCATTTTTCCAAATGAAGAAATCCCATTGGTTGCAAGTGGATATTTAAAAATAAATTTTGTGAAAAAGGTCAATTAGAGTGGTACAAGGCCAAACTAGTGGCTAAGGGCTACTCTCAAAGAGAGGAAGTTAATTTTGGTGATTTTTTTCCCTTGTTTCTAAGTTAACTTCTACTAGATTCATATTATCTATTACTAAGTGTGATTTTGAAATTGAGAAAATAGATGTTAAAATTACTTTCTTGCATGGGGATCTTGAGGAGGATATGTATATGTGACATCTCGATGGTTTTGTTCAGAAAGGAAATGGAAAATTATTTTTCAAGTTCATAAAGTCATTATATGGTCTAAAATATTCACCCAAGATGTGATACCATAAGTTTGATGCCTTTGCATTGAATTTGGGTTTTGTTAAGAGCGAGGAGGATCATTGTGTTTATATTAATATTATTGATTATCCGATATTGGATTTGTTTTTGTATATTGATGGCATGTTGTTATGGGTAACAACAAGGTGATTAGGGAAATTAAAATTCAACTTTCTAGGACATTTGATAGGAAGGAATTGGGTATGCTAAATATATCTTGGAGATAGAGATCAGTAGGGATTGAATTCACAAAGATATTTGGTTAATTCATAATACACCGCCTAGATTCATTTGTTTCACATTTTGCATATAGTTTGGTCAAGTATGTTCTATGAATGTATGCCTTGGTTTAATCAAAATGATTCCTCATGTTGTGCATTATATTGAATTAAATAAATTTGAGAAAGTGAAGATTTTATTTCAGATAGTAAATCATTTTTTTATATATAGATATTAATATAATAAAAATATTATTATTTTATAAATATTTATAAATAGTTCTAAAAAAAATAAAATTTTGCATGATTATTAAAAATTAAATAAATAAATCTAGATCTAAACTAAATAAGTTAAATAAGTAATTGACAAATAAGTTTTAAAATTAAAAAGGAAGCTAATTTAAAAAATAATAAAAGAAAATTGTAAATAAATTACGAAATTGGAAATTTGCATGAAATCATGCAAAGTATCGATTATATGTTGAATTCCAGATTAAGGAAGTAGAGTAAAAAATTTGCATGAAAATTATTAAATAGAAAATGGGGAAGAGGCACGGCTTTGGTGAGGGTGAACCAAAGGAGACTGTGTAGATCTGAGGAATCCTAAATGAACAGATGCTCAATTCCAAGCATCTGCTCATCCAGGTTGGTTTTTATAAATTGTTATGTCTGATTTAAATTAACTCATGATTGAATTTTTGCTCAAAGTATAGACATTTGGCATCCGTAAATTGATTTCCAGATTGAAATTCCCTTACAAAACCCTCTACAAATATTAATTTTTCTATGGATTTAACTTGACTTTTACCAAGTAGAAAAATTCAGTAATAAATAAGGAAAATGCCTCCTTTCCACACTCTTTTTTTGAAACAACTTGCGTAGCACTTAGAATTTTTGTCTCAAGAAAAAAAAAATTCAATATTTTTAGATCCTTTCAATCATTGTGAATAGAATATATTTTAATAAACTTAAATAGTTCCTTTTTGTTATATATTACAGTGGTAAAGAAACTGCAGTCATTTGTTGGATCAAAGTTGGATGTTTATTTTTATATAAAATTAAAATTTATGGACAAAGCTTGAGAGTATTTTTACAGTGTAGTATGAGAATTCCATGCCATGGGTTATGCAGATTGAAAAGAGTCCATTGAAAACTAATGGGAAGAATTGGATTAATTAGCTTGTTTAAAACTTCTAATATGATGTCAGAAGAGAAGATTCAAATTTTAGAAAGGAATTCTAATCTAGAAATTCATAGCATTAAAGAACGGTTATAATTAATGCACAAGATAATGATGTCTGCAAATTCTTGATAAATACATGTTTTACTTTTAGTTTTAAATTGTGAACATTTAGAAATTATTAATCATGCATGTTATGATTATATGTTAAATTAGGGAAAGATTGTATTCATAAGTGTTTGTGGAAATTTTATCTTTTGAGACGAGTTTCGAGCATGGGTTAACAAGGAGCGTAGGTACTTCTTTTCTAGATCTACTTTTATTTGTTGTATACAACTATATGCTTGGCCAAGCTACTTAGACCATTGAAATAGATGGATTTATTTATTTATTATATATTTTCTCTCTTCCATATCCTAATATCAATCATAGCATGTTCTCATATGATAGAAATACATGTAGATATATTAAGCATGCACTAGATTCCATCATGTTCATTGTTTTCTTTTTGCTAAGAATCTCATATAGGGTCGGTGGCTCTTCATGTCAAGAAGAACTCTCTGGGGAAGCATAAGCTTCATGGTTGGGCGAAAAAAGTGCCTAAACTGTGTTCTCATCCTAGGAATTGCATATGATTATTATATTGGACTATTAGAGGTTCTATTATTTGTGTACATTGCTTGTACTTTTATTTGGCAATGGACTGCCTAAGTCAACTATTGTATCACATTATCTCATGTACTTATGATTCATGTATGGACAATATGACAAATGATGTCATGGCTTGTATGGATTTATTTCTCATGTATTTATGTACTTGTAATTACTTCTTGTTAATATGATTAATTTGATGTTTATTTGGATTTAGAACCTTACACAATATCTCGCCTAAAATCTAAAAATCCAAAATCCAACAGTCACCATATCTTGGTAGCAACACTTTATCATAAGGAATCTTATAGCACTCTATCGTCATGTGCGCATTTAGATAAAACTCTCTAGTATTAACAAGTATCATAATGACATCTTTGGGCTATATACAAGTGCACTTATCTTTGCAAAGCAACTCTTCGAAGTAGGACATTATTGGCACATGATGTCGTTAGCATCTCCATCAATACCAACAAGTGGTCTCACATAGCTGATGATCATTGAAAAAAAAAAACAAAGTAAAGATAAATAATTTGTCCAATAGTGAAAACCATTCTTATGGCACTTTGGGCAAGTACCATGATGAAAGCTGGCAAACAATCGTCATGTGTACAATCGATTATCTATGTGTACCATTCTTGTTGGGAGCATCTTGTCTCATACATCATGCCATTTATCTTAACACCACTATTTATCCAACCCATTCCACTTTCATCCATCTTCCCTATCCATATTGATTTTGATAAAGACTAGGGGCATATACTTCAAAACATTATTTTAGAAAAATCTTGACATGGTCATTTTCCTTTGACTATATACTACCCCATTTCATACCATCACCTACATAACACTATCTAAACAACTAGCTTAGGTCAAACATGTTATCCTATTATGAGATATTCCTTGGAAAATATCCCCTATCTTAGATCTATTTGTCTAATGCATATCCTTCACATATCCACTTCCATCACACTAGTCCATTCATCCACTCATAGTGTAACATACATTTCTATACATTGGAGGTAGGTGATTACATCTTTCTTTGGAACAAATCTTGATATATATCTTATAGCTCACTTTGTGATATAGACGTCTTCTAAAAATCCTAAAAACTCAAATATCTTGAATTTAAAAAAAAAAGACACTTCCAAGCATTTTCTAAAATTTCATAAATAAAATCTTCCATCAATCTCTTTCATCAATATCAATCCAAACAAATCCCCATCAACCTCATCTTGCTTACACTTTAGTGTGATATCAAACCATCTAACAAAATTTGTTCCTCTAGCCTTGTTACAATCTTGATATATCTTATCAAATCAATCATCATCAGGATGCATCCTTCCAATCATCGTGTTGTTCCTATCTTAACAACATTATCCTTGTGTTGTTCTTATCATCAATAGTGTTATTGTTATCATCAATCAATTAATCAAATCAATCAACTTTAGCTTGGATAGCGACAAGATATCAAAAGGTCTTTGATATCCATATACATCCGTATCTTCTCATAATCATTCATTATTATCATCATCATATTCCATCAAAAATTTTAAAAACACTAAAAATTCCAAAAATCCAAAAACATAAAATATTAAAAAATCTCAAAACATATTGAAAATTCCAACAAAAAACTAAAAAATATAACATAATCCACCATATCCATAATAAATTTCCATTGTCTAGACAAGAAATTCAAGCAAGAACAAACTATGCAATACCCAAAGACATCAATCGTTTATGAAACAATCACAATTAAAGACTTATGTTAAATTGTCTACAATCTATTGATCTATTGTCAAATCAGCTTTAAATTTTTTATCAAAACTATCATGCCTTAATGGATGCATCCTTCCTACAATGGAAATTTATCCATCTTGAGCACACATCTCTTGTCAAGAAAATTTATTGTTTGTTGATTTGTTTGGTCAGTGACTCTTTATTTCTTGATTTATCTTATTGTGTCATTCCTATGCTACTAAAGGATATGTCCTTGAGATTAGAGGAGAAAGAATGAGGCAAGGTCATTGTTTTTGTATGTCATTTTGTGGAATGTTCATGTTTCATTACTGGGGCATGTATGTTCCTTGTGTGTTTCAGAATGGCTTCTAATATTGACAAACTTCCTTTGCATATAAGGTCATTTAATACCTTTATGCACTATGGCTATCATACTTTAAAATAATTTCCCTCATATATTCCAATAAGGAACTATCATGTCTAGTATGAACATGGATACTCCTTGTTTATAGAGCCAAATTCCATGCAAGGGATACCAAAGTTACCTTGGTTTGCCATACCTTTGTGTACATATATCCATTTTCCATAAAACACTAGATATGATGATAAAAAAAAGCGAAAAAATAGAAAGCGCAATCTCTATCATTTCTCATATCCATCTACATCAGTTTGTTTTTATCCATCTCTCATTTATATATTTTTCATTTCATTTATTATACATTCCAATGTGTGACACTGATCAACAAATAACCCTTTCCTCATTATCTTCTACTATACTAACTTCCATATATGCATGTATCATGACACAACCAAAAACAAAGCATAACACATCCATATTATCCATATATCCTACATACATATGTGTCATTTTGGGAAACATGTTTTCCCCCCTCCACTGATTTATTTGACATAACAACTAGGTACCAGTTAGGTCATACCCTTTGTTTGGAAACCTTGTGCCCATTCACTAGAAATTGTACCCACTTAAGGCACAATTGTGCCCACCCATCATACAATTGCACCCACCTACCATGCAATTTCACCCACTTAGGGCACAATTGTGCCCACCTATAATTGTGCCCATTTAAGGCATAATTGCAGCCACCTACCATGTAATTGCATAACACCCTCATACATTTGTGCCATTCACTTCTCCATTTTCTTATTCCCTTATCATTTGCACCCTAATTCCTCATCCTCATCCTACATTTTCTTCTACCATACTAACCCATATCCTTTCCCACATACCTCCAAAAATTGTCCATTTCATCCACCTGATTTTTTCTCAATTAATCTACCACTTTCTTCATCCATTTTGTCATGCCCAAAATTTTCACTAGAAAATGCAATTTTTTTATTTTATTTTTTATTTTTAAAAACACAAGGACAATCACCATTTTCAACATATCGATATGATATAAGCTCTAGGAGAAGTTGAAAGTGTAGAAAAACTATCATCACCATGCCCTATGGTAAGGAGTGTAAGCCATGCGAATGTAGGAACAAAATACCAACTTTTTCCTTGAGGCTTGATTTGTTGTATCCCAACATAATTATGGGTTTTATAAAATTACAAGAGGTGCATGCATGGATTTAATCTTAGTTTCTTTGTTAAGGTCATAAAAGAAGGAAGGTATGATATAAGATATGTTCTTGTTAATCTCTTAACAACATTCACACATCCAAGGATATATTTTATACAATAGTAATATTTTCTCTTGATTAGCTCACCCATAATAATAATATGTTTATTTAGTCCTAGCTTGAAAAACTAACCATGATAGTATTTTTATCTCCCAGAAATGCACCCTATGCAAAGTTATGAAAAATAAGCTTTCTGGAGAAACATGGGATCATTTCAAGGCTGTGGGTCACCTAAAGTTGAAATGAAACTCCGGATAGGCCGGCTTCCTAACTGGTAATATCACCTAACCTACTGATTTTGTAAAGGAAAAAGGAGAACAAAATGCATGAAACAGAAAAGAACTAAAACATTAAATGTGAAGTGATACACCAAACTTATGATGGATAATGAGAAACATAAATTAACACTTGATTTCAATCAATGGAAACTATGTTTGCACAACCTATTACAGTGAATCTCTGCATAAATATTTCACCAAAAGGTCAATCACAGTAATTAACAAAAGGAAGATAAACTTCACAATTGGAAACTATAAGTAATTTTATGACACAACCAGTAACCTGCAACGATTCTCTAATTACAAAAAAGGCATAAACTATGAGACAAAACTAAAAGGAAATTATGAAAAATCTCACAAATAGCTTGATCAATCACTAACATGCACAAATTGCAAGAACAAGGAGGAAATAATTTCAACACCAAAATACTCCAAGGTTTGTACTGTATTTCCATCTCCAAAAACTGAGTTACAGAACTACAAAAATTTGTGAAAGGACTGCAAGAGTCACTGTCTCCAAATGTTGCATGAATAGAACTAACTGCCAAATGAATTACAAAAAGTGGCTAAGTAGGCAAGCTCCACCAAAATAGGTTCTAGAAACTTCATGGGTCGGATGCAACAAAAAGCCCAAAAATATAGCATCCATGCCCACTCCAAAATACATCAATATGTATGAAAAATTCTTGTTTGACCAAGTCAAACACACAGGCACAAGAAAATGATGCCTAGATACCCTCCTTGTTCAAAACTAAATTGCCATGCCTATATTTTCTCCAAGTGTTTGCAAACAATTTCAACCTCCTCCAACTTCCTTGAATTGTCATAAATAGAAATATATCTCCATTCTTCCTTTGACTTAGCCATAGCACACATATCTCATGCATTGAAAGATTGTATGACTTTGGTCATTTAGCACATATGCTCCTATAGTTTGCATTCTAAATTTAATGCTTAAATAAAATGATTTATAAACTATCATTCGAGTTTAAACATTTTACAATATGAAACAAATGCAAAAAATAAAAAGACTTCATCTCTATTAGTTACAAGGTAAAGGAATTTTTTAAAATGATAACTTAGGCATTTTATCATTTTAACTTAGGCCGAATAGAGATAAAATGCTAAAATGCCTAGATTTAGATGCTAAAATGCCAAGTTAAAATGATAAAATGCCTAAGTTACAAGGTAAAGGAATTTTAAAAACCAATGAGGGTATTAGTTTTTCACCTGATTCTTAAAAGAAAAGCATAAAAATGCCATCTTCTATTGGCAAAAGTTAGGGTAAAAACCCTAAAGGAAAAACTGAACCAAAACAAAGGCATTCCAATTTTGACTTCGAGCTTTTGGAACTTCAAGCAGCCACCAAGGGTTTCATCGAGCTTCCACAGAGGACCTCCATGGTGGAAGCTGAAACAACAAAGGCATTTAAACACATCTTCTATGCACAAAGAAGCATACATAACTCGGGTGAGCTTTTTGACAAAAAAACCTCTGCATTTTCCTGTCAAAAAATGACCTCCTTCTCTGTATTTGCTAGTAGAAACTTGATATTTTCTGTAGAATGTTTAATTTATGTGTGTATTTCTTGTACATTCATGCATACCTTTATACCATTCCTATAGATTTCATGCATTTTTTTCATATACTTGTTGTAACTCTATGCTTGCAAACACAGAGGATTTGTTTTTCTTTCATGGCCGCGTATTCTTCATTTCCCTAAAATGATAATGCTTTTGCTTTTAGTATCTCTGGAACTACTCTCCATCGCAAATATTTGAGGCTCTACTTTCCTCTATGTTTAACAACATTGTCATGAGCTTATTATCCGTTCCTTTAACCACCCATGGCCGTGAGCTATAGGGTATGAAACCCTTCCTCATATTTTCTATAAAAACCCACAAGGGTTTTCTCTATTGGCTTTTACAAAAATATTTATCCCACTCTCTCTAGGTTTCATTATTTATCTGAGAAAACGTAAATAACACCAGACTTTATAAAATGGTTGCAACCATATCTTGTACACATGAATGAATGAGATTTCATGAAAGATTGAATGGTTTTTAACTCACAACTACCTTCGTTTATTCTGAAATTTGAAGCATAATTTCATTTATGTTAAAAACCCTAGCATTCTGGAATACCTTCCCTTAATTAATCTGTAGAAACCCTTCAAGGGTTCATCTCCGCAACCTTTAGGTTTCGGCCCCCATGCATTAATTCCTGTGCATTACTGACTTAATCTTCTCTTTGCATTCTGATTGCACCATATCATCAAAATGTCAGGATATGTTCCAGAGTGTTTTATTAACTCAAAAGTTTGAGAGCATCATTGAAAAATCCATTTTGTGTACTCCTTTAAATTGCCTCATGTGATAACGTGGACAAAGATTTGATGTCGCTGAGGTTCATTATGTTCGCTGATCATTGCACTTCCAAAAAATATCTTCTCTAACCACACGTTGTCACCAATCTACCCATCATGCGTCATTGCACAGTCACTCATATGAGCTCAATGTTGTCTGCATAGCGATTTGCTGATCCTCCTTGGGCCAATTATCCATGAACATTTCTGAATTTGTTTTCCTGGATCTGGGTTTAATCTCCTCAACCTTTATGATAAAAATCATGGTAACATGCCACTCCTCCTTTTGGATGCTCTTTGGAACAAAAACTTCTTGAGCTCCAATGCATATTTCCCCTTGATGAAGGTACTATATACATGCAACAACCTCTACATTCTTGTTGACTGTCCTACCTTGTTCCTTCATAAAAGATTCTATTGTTGCATGCATGAACAATGGAAGTGTTGTGTAATAAATAAAACCCATGCCTATAACACAATCTACTTTATTCTCAACATAAATGTCTAATTCTTCCTCTTGGTGTGATAAACTTTTAATAACTTACCCAATCTCTACCATTATACTTGATGAATGTACCATAGTTTTATTTTTTTCATAACACTGTGGCTTCAAATGTATTGTCTCTTATAGGCTGCAAACCTTCTCTTGATGGCAATGCATGTTATAGGTGCTTTACAGGAGAATGGTATTCTACCACTTCCACTACATTGTGTAGACACCTAAAAATGACTTAGGCATGTGACCACTATTTTACCACCTTTCGTTCTAACATGATTATGACAGTGTAATTATGTTTCTAACCCACATTCAACTATTAATTAAATAATTTATAACTATTTAATTAATTCACGATCTTTCATTCTTCATGATTATTAAATAAATAAATCTTATTTATTTATTTAATGTGTCACTAATTATCAAAGTCTTCTTGTAATTAATAAAGTCTCATTTAATTAATTAATCCTTATAATTAATGTCCTCTTGATTATTAAATAAATATATTTTAAATATATTCATTTAATATGTCACTAATTCCTAAATCCTCTTAATTAAATATATTTGATAATTTATTTAATTAATTAAATACTTCTTCTAAATTAAATAATTATTTTTAATTATTTAATTGTTGTATGTGACACTTCTATATTTTTAAATAAAACAAATCATTTAAAAATGTCTCACATAGTCAATTGATTCTTCATTTAGTAATTAATTTCAAAAATCTATTACTTATTATCTCACAAAATCCCTTTTTTGAATTAATTTAATTCAAAATGGAAATGTTCTTCTACAAATCAAGTAATTGCTAAAATTACTGATTTTCTAAAATCTCATCCCCTTATCTTCTGATTTTTACTAATTTCATCTCAAGGTCACGTTTGTTATCTATCATTGATTTAATTTCTTAAATTAAATCTTGTCCACACATTTGGGGATTGTTGCCCTAATCCTAATTGAGAGTTATCATTTTGAATCTTAACCATTGATTCTATGGCATTTCTCAATATCTCATCTCATCTGTCCGTTCAAGATTGTATTTTCTATAAAATGACAATCTTGATCTCATTTTTGGGGATCATCGCTTAATCTATTTATCTCATTTTGGCATTCTCATATCATCTTAGGCTTACATTACTATTTGCATAATAGAAGCAAAATTCTAGTTTTGCATATAGTTTATTTTATAAATCCTTCAAAGGCTTTGTTAGGACTAGACCTTTTTAGAGTATGCTCACAAATCTGAGGGCATCCATCATCAGCAACAAGCTTGAGGAGGTACAATGGAAGTCAGCCATGGAGTATTAAATGGGTGAGACCTTTCTAGTTTCTTCCCTTTTTTATTATTTCTCTTATGCATTCTATTGCTTGATGTTTTATTGACTTGCAAGTGTTACTAATCCAGTTTTAAACATTGTAGAAAATAATCCTTCATTACATTGGTGAACCTGATAATCTAACACATTTTTGCAGGTTTTCGTACGGCCTCAGATTCTGTTTTGCAGGTACAAGAGTACGGAATGACACAACCGCAGGCCTACGCGATGCAAGTGCTTTGTCACACCGTATTTGTGATCGCAAACGACGCATACACTCTGTCACGATGCATACGAGAGCCAGAATGACACATTCGATAGGATGTGACACATTTGACAACCCTCGCACACCGCTCTGGCAAGCCGCAAACGACTGGTTGTATTGTTTTTTTTTTAATTTTGTTTTCTGGATCCGACACGATCGCGACCAATTTTTCTTTTTGATGGGATTAAAATAAACCAACCCTAGGATAGACATTTAATTCAGAATTTACCAATCCTAGGATAGAAAATTTAACTGGGAATTTATCAATCTTAGGATAGTCACCACATTTTACTTTTGTTTGGTTAAAATGAACCTCATGCTTTTGTGAAGCAATATCTTCACTTAGAATATAAAATTTTCATTTGGGTTTAAAACTGAACAATTTGTCTACTGTGTTTGATTGGATAATAGGTATATGCTCTCCCCTTTACCGGGTGATAAAAAAGCTAGGCTTATCCATTTTTATATTTATGCATTTCATGTTTTCTTAAATCCTTTAGAAGGCTTGTCGTAGTGGGAAAAAGTACTCACCCTACGGGAACGACCTAAGTGGGAACAACCAAAGCCAGGTTTTCCAACCCACTATAATCAAAAGTGAATTTTGGAGAAACCCATATTCAACAGCAGTAGGCAAGATAACCATCCCCAAAGTCTTTGTTCTAAATATTGGGAGGTCTCCTGAGGGAGTTTATCTATTTCCACATCGAACGGAAACCCTTATTAAGAACCATAGTGTATAAGCCAGCCATGTCAGTATCCAAAGATTGTTTCAATCACGGTGCAAGGGGAGGGAAGAATCTCCCCCCAAGACACTCACCATATAATCGCCACAGACTGTTTGCTTAGGGGATTCGGTATCCACTTCCGTCACCTTGAGTATGCACCTGGAAAAGACAAAAACACAGGTGCCCTCTAGGGGGTGACATGGCTGTGTGAGTCGATGCAATCTTAAGTTGTGAGTTGTGATTATTATGATGACCTTTTGACTATTAAGAGTGAGTCTGCTTGAAGTACCTTTTTTGTTCAAATACCAGTGCAAACAGAAAAGGGTCATGCTTGACCCTTGAACATACACTCAATGTTTTAATTTCTATGTGTTTTCCAACTATTTTCAAACAAACTTCAACAAACTAAACATCAAAAAATATGGTTCAAACACTTGTCAAGTCTACAAAACAGTTTTCTATTTTCCAAAAAATTGTCTCTTGCGACGCAATCGCTCTAATAAACCGCAATCGCCATATCTTGAGCTGCATTCGCTCTGATGGGCTGCATTCGCTCTGATGAGCCGCAATTGAACCACATAGAGTCGCATTTTCCAATATCAACCTACATTCACCATACTGTGTCGCAATCGACACTTTCTGAACCGCATTCGCTCTGTCGTACCGCATTTGTGAAGAAATTCAAATCACTTTCTCACTATCAAAAATTGAAAGTCCACAAATTGTCTTTAATTCAATCAAGTCTTCCTTCACTGTTACAGTTCAAACCAGACTCTGAATTGCTCAACTGTCATCAAACATTGCATTTTAGGTACCATTTTAGGATCACAATAGGGTTCCCTTTCTAGTCCATTAGATTGCATTGATAGCTTCACCATCTCCTTAGACACTTACTTTTGCAGATTTTAGGAGTTGACTCTTACCATTCATTGTCAAAACTTTGCATTCAATAGTAGGTTATCATTGGACCCAATTACCTTTTTCACCTTGTCAAATCTTTTGTGAATTATTTCCCACTCAATAGTCTAGTGTGGAAACTTCACTTTGTCCTCTTTATAGTCCTTTTATGGTCCATTGGTCTTCCAAACTTTAATCATTGCAAAAAAATTTGTTTGCCCAATTTGTCCTCTTTAGATTCCTCACTAGTAAGTACATCTTAGACTTCTTTAGTTGCATATCATTTGGCATCTCCATTTAGTATCACACCATTTTACATTCACAAGTCTCTAGTCTCACTTGCATTTCATAGCATTATTTAAAAATCCAAAGAAACCAAAAACATAGTATCATACTTAGATCATTCCCTCCATCATCCCAAGTTGAGGAAAACCTTGTATGGTTGAAACTAGATTATAGAAAAAGAAAAGACTCATGGATTCCTTTAGACAAGACACCAACTTTCTTGAATTCACAACTGGCATGGATTCATTCCCTAATGCCACAAACGATCCTTGTTTTGACATGGGAAATTCCAACATCAATCCTTTCAGTGAAATGAACATCCCATCATCTCGATCACATATTTTTGAACCATTTATCCGATGGGATCAAAATGGGGAAGTCTTTGAAGAAGACGTATTAGTTGCTGCCCAACATCCAAAAGTTGCTTTTGTAGAAGAAGTAGTTTTAAATGACTCTTCTAGATTCCTAGCTATGCTCCTTGACCAAGGGGCTAAGTTACCAAAGGGATTTGATCTTAACACTCTTAGAGCAACATCTCCCACTTCGCCATCACATAATCCTTCCATGGGAGCATCTTCACAAAATGTCATCAACATAATCAATGCTACCTCCCTTGGTCATACTACCACCACAACCAACACAACATCTAGTGGGGGATCATCTTCCCAAACCAACACCACATCACAATCCATCCCCCAACAAATATCCACCATCCCTTCACAAACAATGGGGGCAACCACATCAAACCTCTTTGGAACTACATCTAGTTCCATGAGTACATCAACAAACCTATTATTAGGTTTTTCAAATGCTATGGCAACCAACTCATCCAACCCTTTTGGGAGAAATAAACGAAGAGTTGCCATACAAGGCACCCAACCCACTTCCTCACAAGTTAATACCAACATTCCTATGACCCAAAGCACCAACATTCCTCAAGACCACAATCTCTTATTTGGGCAAGGCAATCAAGGTGCTCAATCCTTCACTCCATTTGGGCATCAACAAGCTCAAAATCAACAAGGCCCTCAATCCTTCACTCCATTTGGACATCAAAAAAATCAAAACCAACAAGGTCCTCAAATTCAGTCCAGCATGGCAAGATATCACATCCCCACTTATGCCTCTCAAGTCCATACACAGTAGCACATACCTCATCAAAACACTCATTTCCAACAAGCGCATAATCAAAACACTCATTTTTCTCACCAACAACCCATTCCAAATCAACACATATCATCACAACAGCTGGGGACTCAGGCTACCCCTATCACCAACATAGGTGATGCTACCAACCATCCCATGGTGGAAGCACTCACACTCCAACTCGCTAATCTTCAAACACAAGTGGAAAGCTTGCAGCAATCCAATAAAAAGTCATACATGTCACATGACTTGTGTCCATGTCCATTTGACAGAACCTTGTATATGCCACCCTTTCCTCATGGATATGTGGTACCTCACTTTCCCAAATACAAATGCAAAACAAACCCCATTGAACACATAAGAGAATTCACCACTAGTTGCATGGACATTGCATATGAGTAAACTTATCTCATGAGACTCTTTTCTAGAAGTCTCATAGGTCATGCACTAGAACGGTTCTCACTTTTGCCTAAGGGAATCAAAACATGGGATGAATTGGCAAAAAATTTTGTTGAAAACTATGCCTATAACATTGACATGGATATCGACATTGCCTCCTTATGCAGAGTTACCCAAGAGGATGCAGGAGAGACTTTTATTCCATTCTTTCAAAGATGAAGAACCTTAGCAAGCAGATGTCCAATAGAAATACCTGAAAAGGAGAAAGTCACCATGTTTGTACAAACTCTCCTAGGACCGCTAAGGTATGGCTTACAAGTCCATTATTGCACCACCTTTGTTGAACTTGTTGAAAAGGGTGTTTAACTTGAGAAAGCCTTGATCACCAAAGGTGAATTAAAATATGGTGGCAAAACCATCAACACCACCACAAATAATAACCCAAGTAGCTCAAATGACAAAACCAAATACTAGGTTAAGAACAAGCACATCACAAATGACGGTGTAGTTGATGCAAAAACCGTCAATGCAATAGGTCATGTACTCACAATCAAAGGAGTACAGAATAAAAATGCACTTGTAACTACACCAACACCAACTACCAACGCCATCCAAAGCAATCATGCACAATCTAATCAAAGGTAGCTGCGTCAACCCCGACAATTCCAAAAATGCACATACACCCCTTTGGGTGAACCTATTGAAATTGTCTTGAAGAAACTTCTTCAAAACGACGTCATAACACTAGAAGAGCCAAAACCATATGAGCCTGGTCAGTTCAAGCCGTCATGGTGGGATGATAGTTCATTTTGTGATTACCACCGTGCCAAAGGGCACAAAACTTCCTCTTGTCGTCAATTGCGAAATCTGGTGCAAGACCTCATAGAGAACCACACCATCAAGTTGGGTGGTCAATCATTTACATCTAATGTGGATCATACCATACACAAAAACCCACTGCAAGATCATGGTAAAGCTTCCTCATCTGGCACAAAGAATACCAACAATCAGGCCAACCACATCCGTCTAGCCTATAATACTATCCGTCCTGCATACAATTATCTCGATGGTACTATTATGAACAATCTTCGCGCTGCTGATGAAGATGAATGTGTTAATACCATTACCATTAAAAAGGCCCTGGAATGCAATGTAACCACGCGTAAAGGCAACATCACCATCCTAGGTCCTTCTGCACGTCAATTGAAAATCACCATACTTGGTCCGTCCGCTAGACAGCCAAACACAAAACTGAAGTTCAACATTATTGAGCAGTTGAATAAAACACCTACTCAAATATCCATTCTTGAACTGCTCTATATTTCACCTACGCATAAGGCCATCCTAGATAAAGTACTGCAAGAGTCGTTTGTCCCAACCAACATCGATGTCAACCACTTTGAGACTATGGTCGGATATCTGAATTCGCCTAATCACATCACCTTTTCGGACAGTGACTATTCCTCACCCAAACCATCACATAATGATGCCCTTCACATTGAGGTTTTTGTCCACAAGCATAAGGTTAGACGAGTCCTAGTAGATGGCAAAGCAAGATTGAACATCTGCTCTCTAAAATTGGTCAAAGCTCTTGGTTTCTCTGATGCATGTGTAGATGCTAGCAAGAGCATTGTCATCAAGGCATACGATGATGAATAACACGCTTCTAAAGGCGTTATTACAATTCCACTCCAGGTAGGTCTAGTTATCATAGATACAACATGCTAGGTCTTGGATCGTGACATACACTATAATATCTTACTTGGTCGGCCATGGATTCATGCTCTAAAGGCTATTCCATCCACATACCACAAATGCCTCAAATTCCCTTTTGATGGTATTGAGATCACTATCCTAGGAGATCGCGATCCATTTCAATACTGTACGAACCTGTGAGCCACTGCTGAGCACCAGGTACCCATCAATCGGGAAGCCTCATATTCCACCTCGTCCAAATATATTGATCCATCGACACTCACGAAATCATCCATTCCATCGCCTTCTACCACACCATCTTCATCAGCCTCCATCCTAAGTAAAGACCTTTAGATCTAGGACCTTGGTTGTGGAGAGTTCAAATTGAATACGGCTTACTGTATCACTACAATACCGTAGCTGCCTAAAGTCTATGGTAGACCATGTTTTGCAGTTGAGTCCAAAACAACTTTCAAGGTTCCACCAAAAAGCGTTTTTACATGGTGGGGTGATATGGGTAATGAAGTCATTATTGACATAGATAACTAGATCTACAAAGACCCAATAGAGTTATCTCCACTATCGTTACATCTCTATGGCAAAGGCTATGATATATGCAAAGCCCTAGGTTTTGATGGCACAAGCGGCCTTGGAAAGAACAACAACGAAAGAAGGGAACCTATTATCATGACTGCAAGACCAAGGAATATAGGGCTAGGGTTTGACCAATTCGGAATGGATGATCAACGTACCCATGAACTTTCAAGTAAGGTTGTAACGGCTACAAAAAGTGTTGAGACATGCGAAGAATCCCTTACCGAAATTGACTCAAATGAATGGGAATGGGGATTTGATAAAACCGTCAGTGACTATGACATTGACGAACTATTCTTGGAACTTGGCCAACTGTCCTTTGAGGAAAGATTTTGACAGGAGTATAACATAGACCCTATCGATTGACATTCCAAAAATAAGGAATGGGTAAGCATTCCTTGGAATCCAGAAGAACACAAGGTGTCGTCGGCAAAACCTGAATCATCCCACCCATGAGCCTAACTTACCTGAGCCCAATATCCATACTTCTGAAATGCCAACCACTAGTGACGATGTTGATAATTTTATCCCATATTATGATTTTGAATTCGATTCATTTGACTTAGAGTATGGACCATCCATTGCATCTGACACGGAAGTGGAAATTGACAACTTTGCATTTACACTTGAGGCATCAATTTGCACACTTTTTGCATCTTCCCTATCCTTTACCAACACTGAAGATGGAATCCCCCTTGTTTACCCACAACTGATCGATTGGGACCAACAAGATCCACCAGTGACAGACATATTTCAGAATGACGAAGCAATTGCATAATTCATGGGACTAAGAGAAGGTATTCCATGGGGTGATCACAAAACAGGGTTCTCCATTGATCTTGATTGTGCAGCTTACTTTGGGGAGATTGTGCAATCCTCGAGTCGCAAAAATACAAAGAATAAAAAAGAAAAAGAAATGTCTTTAGGTGAAAACCTCAAGGCACCTTCTGACAATAAAATAGTAAAAACAAAGGACGTATCCAAAGGTGAAAACCTCTCTGAGGCACCTAAGGATGGAGGATTGGACTTTCTCCCTGTGACACAAGTAAAAATAGCTATGCTCATTAAGGACACAATGGAAGTTAACATATCCACACTAGAGAATCCCAAAATGATTCTCTTGGCCGCATCATTGTCAGACGAAGAAAACCCGAATTTAAAAAATTCTTCATAGATACGAAAGTTAACTTCACATGGTCATATGCTGACAGGCCAGGCCTTGATCCTGAATTGGTTCTGCATCATCTTCCTTTAATCCCAGGAATCAAGCCAGTCAAACAAAAGTTGCACAAAATGCATCCATAGATTGCACTACTTGTCAAGGCTGAACTAAAGAAGTTACTGGATGTTGAGTTCATAAGGTCAATAGACTATGCTGATTGGATATCAAACATTGTCCCTGTTACAAAGCCAAATGGACAAATCCATATCTGCACGTATTTCAAAGATTTGAGTAAAGCTTTCCCAAAGGATGACTTCCCCTTACCAAATATAGACATGATTGTTGACTTCACGATAGGGTATGAGATGCTATCTCTCATGGATGGTTTCTCGGGTTATAACCAAATCCGAATTGCAATAGAGGATCAACATAAAACAAAATTCACTTGCCCTTGGGGAACATACTATTGGAATGTCATGCCTTTTGGCCTAAAGAATGCAGGTTTCATGTACCAGAGGGCTATGACAACAATCTTCCATGACATGATGCATATCCTAATGAAAGATTATGTGGATGACCTATTGGAAAAATCCTTGACAAGAAAAGAACATCTCAAAGTCTTGGACAAAATTTTTAGATGGTTGGAGGATTACAAGGTTTGATTGAACCCAAAGAAATGTGTCTTTGGAGTCACTTCAGGGAAGCTGTTGGGATACATAGTTTCGTGATGAGGCATTGAGGTTGACCCAACAAAAGTAAAGGAAATTCTAGAAATGCCTCCTCCAAAAGGAATTAGTGAGTTGCGAACACTCTAGGGAAGATTGCATTCTATTCACCGATTCATAGCAGAGTTGGGAGACAATTGTCAACCATTTCAATATCTGTTATGCAAAAGCATTCCTTTTGTATGGACGGATAAATGCCACATGGCCTTTTAGAAAATCAAAGAATATCTATTGACACCACCAGTGTTGATACCGCCTATTGAGGGAAAACCATTAATCCTGTATGTCTCCGCAATGACAAATGCACTGGGGGAATTATTGGCGCAAAATGACCATGAAGAAAAAGAAAAAGCCATACACTACATCAGCTGCACATTAATTGGATATGAGCTCAACTACACAACCATTGAACGGGCATGCCTTGCAGTTGTCTTTGTGGCACAAAAATTAAGACATTATATGTTGAGCCATAAAACACATTTGGTAGCAAAGATTGACCCATTAAAGTATCTTCTGAGTCGAGCAACATTGATAGGTCGCTTGGCGAAGTGGGTCATGATATTAAGCGATTATGACATACAATATGTGGAGCACAAGGTAATAAAAGGTCAAGTAATATCAGATCAACTGGTAGATGCACCAATCCAAGCCACTCATCTGCTGATAACTGATTTTCCTGATGAGTCTATCTTTCACGTAGAACCAACTTTACCATGGAAACTATACTTTGATGGGTCCCACATTGGTCATGGCTCAAGAGCTGGCATATTATTTATCACACCACAAGGGGATTCAATTCCTAAATCATTTCGGATTGCCTTCCATTGTACAAATAATATTGTAGAATATGAGGCATTGGTCACAGGTCTCAAGATAGCAAATAAATGGAAAATTCAGACATTGCTCGTATTCGGGGATTCTCAGTTAGTCATCAATCAAGTGAATGATGACTATGACACAAAAGATGAGAAGTTGCTTCCCTACAAACAAATGGTGGATAGTTTCTTGATGTATTTCAAAATGATTGCATTTGAACAAATCCCAAGGACATAGAATAAGGTGGCTGATGCAATGGCTACCATTGGATCTCTCCTAGACATCCCTAAGAATGTGTCACAATTTAAATTCTTAGTGGAACAACTGTTGATGCCTGCATACAATATTCCAAAGTCAGAGATGGTGTGCGATATTGTTGGTCCCAGTTCGCCTTGGTATCAGGACATATATGACTATCTTAAATCCCAAACCCTCCCACCCAACCTGTCTAACAACCAACAAAAATCCTTTATCCAAAAAGCAGCTAGACATACCATCGTTAGTGACACCTTATACCGCTGTGACTTTGATAACACCCTTATTCGCTATCTCGACACTGATGAAGCCCAAATGACTTTACGAGAAGTACATGAGGGTATATACGGATCTCATTCGAGTGGTCCAATGTTAGCTAGGAAAGTCACCAGACTGGGATACTACTGGCTGACATTGGAAAAAGATGTTCTTTAGTTTTTCAGAACATGTCAGAAATGCCAGGTGCATAGTGACCTAATTCATGCACCTGCACAGGAATTGAGACTGATCACTTCTCCATGACCTTTCGCACAATGGAGACTCAACCTTGTGGGTAAGATCCATCCATCCTCTTCTAACATCCATAAATTCATAATCACCGCCACTGAGTATTTTACTAAGTGGATTGAAGCCGTTCCTCTCACTTACATCACTAGTAAACAAATATCCAAGTTCATCCTAAATTACATCATTTGTCGGTATGGTGTCCCACAATCCATCATCACAAATAATGACATTCCATTCAAAAATCAGGATGTTTGTTAGCTCTATGAGCGATTCCACATCCAACACTATTTTTCCACCCCATATTATCCACAAGGCAACGACCAAGCTGAGGTGTCAAATAAAACAATTCTTCGCATCCTAAAGAAGACCGTCAATGATGCTGGCTGAGATTGGCACCTACAACTTAATCTTGCTTTATGGGCCTATCGTACCAACATTCATACCCCCATTGGAGCCACTCCATTTCCCTGGTCTATGGATCTAAGGCCATACTACCCATCGAGGTCAAAATTCCTTCTCTCGGAGTCTCTTTGAAAGGAATGATTGATGATGAAGAGTATAGACATACTCACCTACATGAGCTAGAAATGTTACAAGAAAGATGACAAAATGCCTTAAATCATTTACAGGCATATCAAAATCGTCTATGCTGAAGCTATAACAAAAGAGTAATGGTGAGAAAGTTTGAAATTGGTGACTTGGTTCTCATGCAGAACCCCAAAAATCAGGCGGATTGTGAAAAGCCTGGTAAGTTTGAGGCTAATTGGCTTGGTCCTTATATCATTATTGCTATATTTGGTTTCAGAGCTTATCAATTGGCCACACCTAATGGAGAATAGCTGACAGAACCGATCAACAGTTTACATCTAAGAAATTTCTACACATAGCATCAAAGGGCTTGGCTAAAACCTAAAAGTACAAAAAAAATGAAAAATAAAGAAAAAAATCGTCCCTTGATGAAAACCTGGCAAATAGGCATCTTGGTGACACCAAAAAAATAAAAAAATGGCAAAAATAGTAGCTCGATGTTTTCTGCGGGCACTTGGCAACAAGATTGTCAAGGAGAAATTGTTTGCGACAATCGAGATTGGCATGTTTGTGTGCGGGTGCGTCACTCCAAGCATGTAGGGGGCATATGCTTAGGAAATGGATGTGTCTCTAAGTGGCCTAATAAAATTGAGGTGGCCGCATGTGCGATGCACTCTCTGCAGACCCGCCTTTCGTGAGTAGGGGCATCTTCGAGACTTTCGGGTAAAGGGCTCCGTACGAGATGTTCTTCTCAGGTGCCTCTGAACCGAAGATCCTTGCTGTCACTCTTTGGCTTTGCTTAGATGGTTTTCTCATACAAGGCACCCTCCCTCTTTCGAGCTCTGGGTGGACTTTGTTTGGTTGTGATGATGAACGAATGCTTACCTTTTTGGTTTCCCATGTGGGAGAGTCTGCACGCTGCCTCTAGTAGGCCTGCGGTGGCCCATTCGTGGCTGGAAGCTACCTGGTTGATCCTGCCAGTAGTCATATGCTTGTCTCAAAGATTAAGCCATGCAAAAGTGGGGGCAAGGTACTCACACCGATGCAAAAACGGGGGTGGGGTACTCGCACCGATCCAGAAATGGGGGCAGAGTACTCACACAGTGTGAGTGGTGCAGGAACTCGCATCGCTGCAGAAATGGGGGTAGAGTACTCACATAGCGTGAGTGGTGTAGGAACTTGCATCACTGCAGAAATGGGGGTAGAGTACTCGCATCGGTGCTAGTGGTGCAAGTACTCGCATAGTGTAGAAATGAGGGTGGGGTACTCGCATCGATGCGAATGGTGCAGGAACTTGCACTAGTGCAGAAATGGGGGCAGGGTTCTCATATTGGGGTGTTTGGTTGTTTTCAATGTCATCGTACAAATTCTTGGGAATTAGACAAATACCTTATATAGGGGGTAGTTACATTCAAGGCGTCGAGTCCAGATACTCACACCGGTGAAAAATGGGAGCGAGGTAGCTTGCATGGATAAACTGAAATCTGAGCTATGGTGCCAAATTGCACTCTAACCCATATCCCACAAAGGGTGTTGGTTGATTAAGATAGTAGGACGGTGGTCATGGAAGTCAAAATCCGCTAAGGAGTGTGTAACAACTCACCTGCCGAATCAACTAGCCCCAAAAATGGATGGTGCTAAAGTGCACAACCTATACTCAGCCATCGGGGCAAGTGCCAAGCTCTGATGAGTAGGAGGATGTGGGGGTTGTTGCAAAACCTTGGGCGTGAGCCTGGGTGGACAGGCCCCCAGTACAGATCTTGGTGGTAGTAGCAAATATTCAAATGAGAAATTTGAAGACTAAAGTGGGGAAAGGTTCCATGTGAACAACACTTGGACATGGGTTAGTCGATCCTAAGAGATGGGGAAGCCCTGTTTCAAGGCCGCACTTTGCATGATCATCGAAAGGGAATCGGGTTCATATTCTCGAACTAGGACGTGGAAGCGGACGACAACGTTAGGAAATCCAGAGATGTCTATGGGGGCCTCGACAAGAGTTATCTTTTCTTTTTAACAGCCTGCCCACCCTGAAATCAGTTCAATCGGAGATAGGGTCCAACGGCTGGAAGAGCACCGCACATCCCGCGGTGTCCGATGCGCCTTCGGTGGCCCTTGAAAATATGGAGGACCAAGTACCTTTCATGCCCGGTCGTACTCATAATCACATCAGATCTCCAAGGTGAACAACCTCTAGTCAATAGAACAATGTAGGTAAGGGAAGTTGGCAAAATGGATCCGTAACTTCGAGAAAAGGATTGGCTCTGAGGGCTAGGCCTAGGGGTCTGCGCCCCAAACCCGTGGGCTGTTAGCGGCCTGCCCGAGCTACTACCGTGAAAGCTCATTTGATTTTGATTTTCAGTACAAATACAAACCATGAAGGTGTGGCCTATTGATCCTTTAGACTTTCAGAATTTGAAGCTAGAGGTGTCAAAAAAGTTACCACAGGGATAACTGGCTTGTGGAAGCCAAGCGTTCATAGCGACGTTTCTTTTTGATCCTTCGATGTCGGCTCTTCCTATCATTGTGAAGCAGAATTCACCAAGTGTTGGATTGTTCACCCACCAATAGGGAACGTGAGTTGGGTTTAGACCATCGTGAGATAGGTTAGTTTTACCCTACTGATGTTCTAAGACATCTAACTCAGAGTAAGATGGCTCATGAAGAGAAAATCGGCAATATTAGCCATTCCTTTCATGCGCCTCAACCTTCAATGCATAGGGGTGTATTGGATTTGAGTGTCGGTCTCGGGCATTGCACCCTAGGAACACCAGATGACCCTCGAATCCCATCCAACTCAATGCATATGGCAACCTTGGTGTCGAATCCGAGTTGGTCCTCAAGCCCTTTCACTGCATGTGCACCCAAAATATTCTATGTTACACTACAGTCCATTCAAAACTCGACCTCAGTCGGCTTGGTGTGCCCCATTTCTGGTGTGACTTGGTGCACTCCTTATTAGGGGAGTGTCATACGGATTGTTCCTAGTGAAAACCTGGCAAACAGGCACTTTGGATAAGTACCATGGTGAAAACCTGGCAAACAGGCGCCATGCATAGTCTATCATTGCTCTGCCATCTATTGTCACTCAAATCAACCTTTATCAATTTTTCATAATCACAAAGGCCTGACACATTCATGACATCCGTCCTAAGTCCTGTCAATTCTGACCATGGTTAGCATTTGGTTGACATCATCCCTTGCATATCCTTATCTTTTGTTTGCTTATCTCCATATCATTGGACTCAGATAATCCCTGCTCTGTCTGGGGGAAAAACCTTTATCGTGCAACTGCAGTGGGTGTCACACATGATCTTGCATTCTTAGAAAGTCCTAAAAAATCCTTAAAATCTGAAAAAGTCCTAAAAAAATCCTGAAAATCTGAAAAATTCCTGAAAAAATCCTTTTTAAAAAAAAAATGTCCTAAGAAAACCCAAAAACAAAGTCAATGTCTATCTAATCAACTCAATCAATCACGTCAATTAATCTTTTGTCCATGTCTAAACTACGTTGTCTCTGGGCATTTTCTATGTAGGCAAGATTCATCTTTGAATCCTCAAGACATTAGGTCAGTCCTTCTAGGATTTTTTCAAAATAAAATCATGATTCAAAATTTTTTCCTTTGAACAAGGTCATTGGTGGTGTCGAACTACGAGGTCTCTGAGTGCATGACGTAGGCAAGGCCATCAATCGATGGACCCCTGAGGCCACACTAGGTCAGTCCATTAGGGTTCATGACACTACACATTCACACACGTCAAACTATCTTCAAGTCAAGCAAATCTTATGTCAATCTTGAGCTATCAGTCTATCAGAAATCTGCTTCATCAAACACTTTCAGTCAATTCAGCATGTCAACAATGACATGCAGTCAAAATCCTATCAAGACAATTTATCATGGAAAAACTTTGAGTTCATCTTCAAGATGTGTCCTTCTGAAGAGCAACTCTTGTCACTTCTTTATGCTTTTGGATGTGTCCTTGCTAAGCATCATCATCATCATCTGGCATTTTGATGGATTCTCCCAACTCCAAGAATCGATCTCCTAGATATCAATGTCATTCAGGATGTGTCCTTCTTAAATTTGATATCGCTCGACATTTGGCAACACCTGACATTAAAACACTTGGAAATTTTTTTTCTGTCTTTTGATGATTATCATAATATTAGTTCCTTATGTCCTAGGAATCATGACATAACATGATGATTATCCTTGTCTGCTTATCACTCTACTATTAGTTTCTCCAAGATGTCCTGACTTTAGGATTTGGAGAAGCAATGACGTAGTATGATGATTTTACTGTTTGTTTTTTACTATCATGTGGCTAGTTTCTCAAGGATGTCATATCATCAGGATTTAGAGAAGCAACGACGTCTCATGATTAGTTTGGTTTTTCTGGTAGTTGGTCATGACAAAGTGGCTAGGGGCAATTGTGTTCCTTGCATGAGTCATGATCATCCTTGTCTGCGACTGTTAATCTACGCGATGGTTAGGCCTTGCACACTATTGATCTATGTCATATCATAGTGTTTGTCGACCATCATGACATTTTTCACCCAATGATGATTAAAGAGCAATAACTAGGATAGTACTATAGCAAAGCTTTGAAGGATTTCTTTTTCCGCACTAACATGCATATCTTTCTTCACACTAACATCAATCTTCGTCTTCTCTTCTCTCATTCTCTGATGATATCCTATGACATACAAAAAAAAATTTTCATACATAATGGCACAAACATTTCATATTCACATCTACATAAATCGAATACGATAATTCACATTGCGTAAATACTATCATTTACATCCACTCATAAAAACCATCATTTGCATCAACATATAAGCATCATAAATAAAAATTTGTATTAGCATATAGGAATCACATCATCATCACATTACACAATGCATACATTACCACATACATAATTGCATTCATTAACATAAGCATAATATCCATACACCTCATAGCATCATAAAAGCATCACATAAACATCTGATAAAACATTAGAATACCATAACACATAACATCATATAGGCCACATCAAAATTGCATCACATATATATATATATATATATAATCTCAAAAAACTGTCATGTCACATGATAAAGTCATATGATATCCCAAAAATAGAGCTCGCAGTCTTGAATATCAAAATATACAAGTGTCTAAAAGCAAGTCCTAGGATGGCCCTCCTCCATCTTGTGGAGGTGAACTGCGAGGTGATTGTGGCTGACTCATCAAGTGAAAAGTGACCTGAATAGGTGTCCTCTCCTGTGTCTCACTCTGAGATCCTGTAGGATCAGTAATAGGAGGCTGACTTTGCCCTATCTGCTGCCCTAAGGACACTGATCTGTGCCCATGCTCTGGCCTGTGACTATGGCCTGATGAATGCCTCTGCGAGCTATGTGACCTATGGCCTGATGATTGCCCTAATGTAGTAGACCCCCCAACACTGGTGTGACTACTGCTATGAGATCTGCTATTGTTGTGTGTCTGGCTACCACTACCTGTCCTACTGTAGGATTGAGACAAACCTGGGTCTCATCGATCTGGTGGAATGACCTGCTCATATAAAGCCCCGTATTGCCCCCTGCTCTCTACCATCCTGGCTAACTCTCTGGCCATATCTCTTGTTGGCCCTAAGCATAACTCGGCAAACTCTATCACCCATCGATCTGACTCTTGCCGTCAGAGAACAACCTGATCTCTCTCCACCCGGGTGACCTCTAACTCCACTGCCAAGGCATTGTTCTGAGACAAGGCCGCATCAAGTTTGCTTTGCAAATCGGTGATCCATTGATCAATGGTGGCATCGGCAGAAAAAATGGGTGATCTGTCACCCTCATCATCCCCAGAGATCATATGCTCCCACAGTCACTGATCTGCCTCATCCTCCTCCTCCTCCTCATCTCTCTCCTCCTCGGCCTGGACCTCCTCCACATCTATATCAAGAGGGTTTCCCCCAACAAGTGGATCCTCCTCTGCTCTCTCCTTTGCCCTCACCTTAGCCTCCTCCTCTCCACCCCTCACCTCCTCCTCAACCCTCACCTCCACCTCCTCCTCTCCACCTTTGACATCCTCGACCCGCCCCTCCCGCTCTCTCTTCTCACCCTCCTCTTGAATGGGTGACAATTGTACACCACCCAATCTCTGCCTGAATCTCTTGGGTTGCCTCCGCCCTCCGCCATCCCTCCTCCTCCTCGCACCCCTCCCATCTCCTCCACCCCCATCATCTCCTCCATCTCCCCCACCTCCTCTGTCTCCCTCATCTTTGCCTCCTCCTCCCCTACCTCCATCTCTACCCATGACACCTCTACCATCTCTCCCTCCATCTCTGCCACCCCGACCTCTCCTCGGTATGCATGGAATGACTAACCTCTGATCTATCAGCGATGGACCATCTAGATCTGTCAACAGAATGGGCTTGTGAATCTTCCACTAGGCGTTGAACTTAGCAGATGTCCCTAGATCTGCTGGACCCCCTTTCCACACCTATTGAACTGCCACCAAACCATCAACCTGCTGCTTGGCCACTGTCATTGATATGGGCGACCCCCACATGGTCTCCCTGGAAGATCGAGCATACTCTACCGTGCCTACTGGCACAACCTGATGCTCTCCAAACTGTCATAATACCCACTAGGGTAGGTACATCTCAATAATCCGTTGAGTATGTACCGTGCGGCAAATCAGATATCGAAACTGTCTGCAAAAGGATAAATGGCCATCCTCATCTTACCACTGAGAACAATCTCTGTAAGGTCTCCAAACAAAACTGATCATCGTATCAATCTGATGACACCAGTACCTGGTATCTCCCACACGAGTCTGGCTAACTGACCCTGCATACAGGTAAACATATGACATCCCATCACCTAACTGCTGAACCTACATCGGTGGTCAAAAAATGGGAATGCGCTCCCATACCCAGATCATGAGTAAGGTAGTCCCGCAACTGATACTGTGACCCTAGTGATAAACAACCTCATGCAGCTAATGATAAAGCATGGCCAACAAACAAGGCCCCCAAGCAAAAATTGTCCTTTGTCCTAGCATACGGACCAAAACATCCCCCCATCCAATGGGAAATCCATGACCATGGTGATCAGGGATCAGTAATCCGACAATCAAGGTCATTAACATGGCATCAAACCTGGGAAACCGATCAGCTACAACATCCCAACCGATCTCGTAACCATCCATGCCCAACTGGGCACCATCAACACCCGCATACATCTCTGATAGGGCCTGTCGCCCTCGGTGCGGATCATAGATAACTCTCTCTCCGCTAATCGAAATGTGGAGAATACGGTAGACATCCTGCAAGGTCACTGTTGCCTCTCCATTAGGTAGGTGAAATGAATAGGTCTCTGAGTGCCACCTGTCACAAAGAGCTGTCAACAAACCCCTGTTTATCTGAATAATGGGCATATAGGTGACATGATACAACCCTAGTGCCATTAGTCGCTGTCTCTGTCTATCGCTTAGGTGATCTCTAAAGGCGTATGTTGTCGGTCGAAACTCTCAGGTATAAATCGGCACACCAACTCTGCACAAGAAAGGCCAAGGATTAGCACATATTGAGCAACATTGTGGAAATGTTACTACTATCGGCAAGACAAGGGTGCATCCAAACTAATCTCGACATAGAGTCAACAAAAGTCAACTTTGGTCAACTACAATTGCATCATGTTGACCACAAATGTGCCACAATTAGTCAATTATGGCTCTGTGCATGACAATTACGTTGTAATATGTCAAATGCATCACTCTAGCTATCAAATACGCAACCTAACAACGAATGCATCAGTTGGCATGACAATTGCATTGCGATTTGGCAAATGCATCGTTAACTAGGCAATTGCATCACAAAAATGGTATATGCGTCACAAAATCCACACTTGCGTCGCAACCTGGCGATTGCATCATTTACGCTTGCAGATGCACAATCACACAAAAAAACCTAACCTACCCATCGCACTTGCATTGCGACGCAAGAAAATGCGTCGAACATGAAGGCATTTGCGGTTTACGCGACATCATTTGTGTCACAACGCATATGTTAGACCCTCCTAATACCCTAATAAAAGCATTAAATGCAAAAATTGATAAGTTGGATAGGTTACTTACCAGTGCCTCTGCGCCCTCGGGTCGTCGGATGTCCGCACGCAGTATCCACGGTGGGTAGTCACTGGAATCACCATCATCTCTCTGAGCTCTGATTTCTGAATTTTCTATTTAACAAATGAGCAAATGACACTTGGATTGACCTTTTCAACCTATTTATAGGCTGAATATTAGGGTTTTGACCTAGTAGGTTCTACTGGAGGCTCATTTGACCACCTTTGACTGACATTTTGGCTAGCTCAACGTCCTCCATTTTGGAAACAGATCGCACCATCACTTTTCTAGTCATTAATTGAATTAGTCAAGATATTTTCCAAATTTTTCTGACACCGGGTCGAAATTCAAAAATTTTCCCGAGGGGGCATAGGCACTCCATACCTTCACTGGGGCATATCCTGGACTTGTTTTCTTTGCCACAATGCGACAAGCTAATGTAGACACCTAAAAATGACTTAGGCCTGCAACCACTATTTTACCACCTTTCGTTCTAACATGATTATGACAGTGCAATTATGTTTCTAACCCACATTCAACTATTAATTAAATAATTTATAATTATTTAATTAGTTCATGATCTTTCATTCTTCATGATTATTAAATAAATAAATCTTATTTATTTATTTAATGTGTCACTAATTATCAAAGTCTTCTTGTAATTAAATAAAGTCTCATTAATTTAATTAATCCTTATCATTAATGTCCTCTTAATTATTAAATAAATAAATCTTATTTATTTATTTAATGTGTCACTAGTTATGAAAGTCTTCGTGTAATTAAATAAATTCTCATTTATTTAATTAATCCTTATCATTAATGTCATTTTGATTATTAAATAAATATATTTTAAATATATTCATTTAATATGTCACTAATTCCTAAACCCTCTTAATTAAATAGATTTGATAATTTATTTAATTAATTAACTACTTCTTCTAAATTAAATAATTATTTTTAATTATTTAATTGTTGTATGTGACACTTCTATATTTTTAAATAAAACAAATCATTTAAAAATGTCTCACATAGTTAACTGATTCTTCATTTAGTAATTAATTTCAAAAATCAATTACTTATTATCTCACAAAATCCCTATTTTGAATTAATTTAATTCAAAATGGAAATGTTCTACAAATCAAGTAATTGCTAAAATTACTAATTTTCTAAAATCTCATCCCCTTATCTTCTAATTTTTACTGATTTCATCTCAAGGTCACGTTTGTTATCCACCATTGATTTAATTTCTTAAATTAAATCTTGTCCACACATTTGGGGATTGTTGCCCTAACCCTAATTGAGAGTTTTCATTTTGAATCTTAACCATTGATTCTAGGGCATTTCTCAATATCTCATCTCATCCGTCCATTCAAGATTGCATTTTCTATAAAATGACAATCTTGATCTCATTTTTGGGGATCATCGCTTAATCTATTTATCTCATTTTGGAATTCTCATATCATCTTAGGCTTACATTAATATTTGCATAATAGAAGTAAAATTCTAATTTTGCATATAGTTTATTTTATAAATCCTTCAAAGGCTTTGTTAGGACTAGACCTTTTTAGAGTGTGCTCACAAATCTGAGGGCATCCATCATCAGCAACAAGCTTGAGGAGGTGCAATGGAAGTCAACCATGGAGTATTAAATGGGTGAGACCTTTCTAGTTTCTTCCCTTTTTTATTATTTCTCTTATGCATTCTATTGTTTGATGTTTTATTGACTTGCAGGTATTACTAATCTAGTTTTAAACATTGCAGGAAAATAATCCTTCATTACACATTGTTTTTAGGATCATTTTTAAGTATATGACAGTGACAAAAATAGTTACATATCAATATACCCTTTGCTTTAAAACAATATCAAAACTTGATACTTTGTTGTCCCATGAGCATATACATATATCCATACTATACCTTCATGGAAAGGTACATCATTGCACTTTAGAAAAGTATATGTTTTAATGCATGGATATTGAATTCATTCTTAATGATTTCTTTAAGAAAGAATATATCATTTGTGATAGCGATATAAAATCCCACTATCACAACTGATGTGTGCTTGCCTGAATAAATCATAGGGAGATAAATTACCTCTCTATACCTCTTAAAGCACAACAAAGTAGCATGCTAGGCTCAACCCTCGTGGGAGCCACATTTAAACCCACATGCGATTTGTCATGAAATACAACACCTGTAACTGCACATGGAACAAACATGTTAGAAATAAATGCATATTTTACATGTGTATGATGATGTTTCCGACCTCCTCTACTCGTCTAAAGTATGCATTTACTCTTTAATGCACATAGAGATAGATTTATGCATGCATAGGTAGATGATGTAAATGATCATGTATGGTTTATGAATTTTCATTGTTTAGAGCACAACTCTAACACATTGCCTGACTAATGCAGGAATAGGAGCACAAGGAACTTGGAAGAAAAAACAACAAAGACAACATCAAGACGAGACAACCATGAACCAGTCATTCAGGCAATGACTGGACATCCTCCCTACATGTACATTTACTTTTCCTTTATTTATTCATGCATTAATTTGTCTTTATTTGTATCAAGGAAAAGTCAGTCTCACGGCTTGTGTGAGACAATGGATATTTTTACATTCAATAAAGACCACCTTTTTTTGGTTATATGCACTTATATAAATGCAATAATCTGTTACAACCTTTGTAATCTCTTCTAATTTTTTTGTTTATACAAATGAATGTAATGAAGAAAATTTAGAATGCATCTCATTCACATGAAATCCATAAGCAATTCTGCCTATTTGAGCTTATGAGTGAAAAACTGGTAACAAGTATTACCATATAGTTTTGATAATATTATTAACTATATGTACCCAAATACATTATCTTTTCTTAGCCCTTCCTTGACAATGCAATTATTACTCTTTAACTAAAAATCTCAATAATAGTAGTATTATCATTTAACCCAACCATCAATGCGGGTATTATTATTAAATCAACCAATAATGCTATTATTATTTAGCCACGGTTTGATTGTTAATGAAGCATTATTATTAACAATTATTTCCAAGGCTCTATTTCATTTATTTATGCTCTAATGGTGACCCACAATAAATGTTCCAGTAATAATATTAGTATTATTGTGAATGACCATCAATAAAACATTACTTATCCCCCATTTACACCGTCTTATCTTTATTTGACCAATGATCAATTAATAATAGTATTATTTTTACTCAATTATAATTCACCCATAATAATATTATTACATTTTTTTTTTCTCTTTTCTTTTCCTATTGTGGATAATTATTCCTTAGTGACACTAATGTCAAAGTTTGATCAATCCTTTGGACATTAATAGTATTATTGTTGTAGGAATCATGCTATCATTTCCTTGCTAGCCCAACAATAACTGAATTGTTATATTTATTATTTTATTTTTCAGCTCAAACATTGGAAACAAGATCATATTGATAATAAAATATTGGACAATATTATGATTAAAAAGAACCAATAAATAATCATGAATCGATAATAGAGGTAATGTTGGAGGGGACTTAGATATTCAAGATATTTATATTCTCTCAAGTTGGCATTATTAATATCACTTACATTTAGCCGAATAGAATAATAGTATTATGAAGTGTGGAATTAACCTCAATGCAATTTTATTAAATCTTAGACTAATACATTAAATTGAATAATATATTATATTCAAACTCATATATATATATATTTGGTTCCCATAAATATAATAATAATATCATCGATAATCATCGTATCAATATCAAGTGATAACTTAAGAGCGTCATTTAGCTAACACTAAAACTTAGTAATAACATTATGATTAAATTCTATTGAAATAATGATTCTTATTAATTGTAATCCACAATAATTGCATAATGACATTAATCAATTTATACATGCTAAACAATCTTTAACAATCATATTATCATCGCCTAACCAAACAGAATTATAAGAACTATAATAGCACTTGATTGATATATTTTTTATTTATAATAATTAAACATTTTATTGCTTACACTGCATAAATATGGTGAAATACTATCTCCAATAAATTTATTAACCCAACTAACATTTGCTACAATGTTGTACTGCAACTTAATGCAGTTGTCCTTGCATTTGAATTGACAGGTTATAGACTTAGGGTGACTTAGGCTCTAAGTTTGAAACTTCCTCAATTTGTCTCACCTCCAAAATGATTTTTTGTGCAACATAAACAACTTCTTTATTAATTGTTGACATTCATGCTAATGCAGATGGAGACTTCAGCAAGAAACTATCGCTTATGAGGAAAAATAAGTATAAGATTCAAGAATTCGAGTAATAATAAAACATAACATCTACTAATAAATCTACTACCTATTATTGGTAGGTGAGGAATTAAATTGATAAGATTTGGATGATTTGAAGCATCGAGAAATCCAATGACTATTTCCAAACACTTATTATAAACTTATTTTGGTATTTGCAATTTCATGAGTTTAGAGAGTGTAACGTAGGATAAGCTCGAGCAAGCCCAATTGACACACTTGCTGGTGGGCAAGTGATCACATCAAACAATCTTGGAAGCCATCAATTCAAGGAATTATGTTAGCTTAGGTTCAGCCAGATAGAATGGAGTGTGAAATTGAATAGCTCTCAAAGCCCAATTTATTTGCATTTACTTTTAGGTTGTAGTAAGTTTACATGAAGCCGTGTTTGCCTTATTTATTTCTATAACTATTGCGTAGTTAACCTCTGAGGCACGCATGCAAAATCAACATGGTACAACTTTGAGAAAACCTCTCAGTAAATTACTGGTCGTGGTTTCAGTGACTTGATTTCTTTTTTTGTTTGTTTGTTTGGCTTCAGCCTCCTCATGGCATTGCATAGGGGGGGTTTACTTCATGCATAATTTGTTTCTCTATTTATTGATTTGCTCATAGTTTATTATTCCTATGCTATGGCAACAGAGGAAAAGGGTTCCTTGATACTTATATTGTTAGTTTCTACTATTCTTTATGCTTCATTTTGTTTATATGCACATACCAAACATGGCGGCAGGGTGAAGAGAGTAGCATCGAGATCAACTAGAAGATGAGAAGGTAGTGGGTCTTTGGCAGATCTTTATTATTGTGTTTTTAAAAAAAATTGCTATGGAATCTGTTGTTTTCATTTACAGCAGCAAGGTTTGTAACTCTTTCTATATATTTTTTAGCAGGGGATGAGATCCAAGTCAGCAGTTTCTTTATTTTAGATGATAAAGATGTATATTGCTATTGGGTTTTAATTTTTCTCTTACACAACAGTACAATGTTTTGAATTCATTTAACTCTATCAATAATGGTTTCAAATAATAATCATATGTATTATCAATGTTGCAGTCGATTGGTGTAAGAGGCACCAGCATGATTAATTTCTTTTTTAATTCATGGACAATGTAGAAAATATATATTTTTATTTATTTTTATCAATATATGTTTTTTTTTTCTTAAAACTCCCTTGAGGATTTATATATGTACTTGAAATATAAATATGAATCTAAATTCTACTCTTAGATTTAAACAATAGATTTAATATTGCTGCTCTTTTATTTTATTGTCCTTTTACATATATTCCTCTAAATATAGACACAACTAGAACATATATATATTTATATATTAAACATTTTACAAAGCTAAAGTCAATTTTTTTTTCAGCAGCTATTATTCATTTATTTTATTACTCTCTTTTAAAATATATTAAACTATTGTCAGCATGATGAATATACACTTATCTTTTAATAGATTACATTTTAAATAGGAGAAAGCTAATTCCCGGAAAAAATTCACCTATGTATATTCCATACTGCATGGGGACCCGCAACAGAAAAGGTGGCCAAACAGAAGGAACCCGTGACGAAAAAGGTGGTCAGACGAAAGGAAAGACTTGACGGCCAGACATCTCATCCCGTCTGCCGTTTCCTATCCCGTCGCTGGGAAAACGTGTCAGCGTTGATGAATTTTCAAAATAATTGTTCGGTGTGGATGGAAAAAAATCCAAAAATGTGGCATTCAAAACCATTATTAGAAAATATCAAAAATCTCAGACAAGGTCCCATTTTCTCCATTTTTGGACAACGACGTTTTGGTGGATAGCAAGGGGAAGAGTTGTAGGTGTTCGGAGCTCCTTAAGGTATGTATATATTCTCTGTGTATGTTCCATTTTTCCATTCTTCCATGAACACTAAAGAAACAAATGACTATTCATTGCGAGGTTTTCATTTTGTGATTTTCTGTTGAGGGTTTTTTAATTTTGTTTCCTCCCGTCTCCTGGTTTTAAAAATTTGTAGTTGCCAAATGAAATAGATGACAACCCATCATGGAAATATGAGTGAAATAACTGAATAAGGTTTATAGAGACCACAAAGCATTGTGAAAATCAAAATAACTGAATAAGGTTTACAGAAACCACAAACTATTGTGAAAATCACATAAAGCCTAGAACGACACCATTGTTCACATTCTTATTTTGAATGTTGCAGGTTTTTCATTGGGAAAAGGGATATTTAGTTGAAATGCAGGTCTGATAATGTTTTTTTGTGTCAAGGGTTTTTTAATTTTTGTTTTGTTTCCTCCCCGTATGTTGGTTTTTGAATTTTGCCATTTCCAAATGAAATAAGCGACAACCCATTGTGGAAATATGAGAGAAATTACTGAATAACATTTATAGAAAGTAGAATCTATGGGTTTTGCAATGAAATTCTATATTTTGAAAACCACATAAAACCCAGAATGTTGCCATTCTTCACATTGTTATTCAGAATGGATAAAAAAGCGCAAACGTGGCATTCAAAATAATAATTCGCAAATAGAAAAAATCCCACATGACATCCCATTTTTGCTGTCATTATTCACATTATTATTCGGAATGGATAAAAAAGTGCAAAACGTGGCATTCAAAATCATAATTCATAAATAGCAAAAATCCCACATGACATCCCATTTTTGCTGCCAATTTATACACTGTCATTTTGGAAAACACATTGTCTCCTAAAACTCAGACTATTGTAAAACCCTTTAGAAGTAACTACCCAATTGGTTACTCATCCCCGACCTCAATTTGGTATGTTTTGTGATTGTGTGGAGAACCGTTTGTGATTTTGATAGTAGGAATGTAATGAAATTGGAAAACAACAGGTATTATGAAACCTACAAGGCACAGTGTTATAGATTGTTTGTTGTGTTGGAAAACACATTGTCCTATGTTCGCCTATGTTCGTATTGTTATTCAAAATGGAGAAAAAAATGCAAAACATGGTGTTCGAAATAATAATTTGCAAATAGAAAAAATCCTAGATGACATCCCACCTTTGTCGCCATTTTATACACTGTCATTTTGGAAAACATAGTGTTTCGTAAAACTGTGAGTGTTGTAAGGGCCTTTAGAAGTAGCAACCCAATTGGTTACTCACCCCTGAACTCAATTTGGTATGTTTTTTGATTGTGTGGAGAACCTTTTGTGATTTTGATAGTAGGAATGTAATGATACTCTTTGCATTTCATTTGAGCCTATAGAGAAAGCTAACTCCTGGACAAAATTCACCTATGTATATAACATATTATATATGTTATATCGCCCCCCATACCGAATAGACAAAAGACCCACGATGAAAAAGGTGGCCGGATGGAAGGAAAGACTTGATGGCCAGACGTCTCATCCCGTCTGCCATTTTCTGTCCCATCGTTGGGAAAACGTGTCAACACTGGCAGGTTTTCAAAATAATTGTTCGGCGTGGATGGACAAAAATCCAAAATCATGGCATTCAAAACCATTATTAAAAAATATGGAATGTTCGCCATAGTTCACATTGTTATTCAAAATGGAGAAAAAAGTGAAAAACGTGGCGTTCGAAATGATAATTTGCAAATAGCAAAAAGCCTAGATGACATCTCATCTTTGTCGCCATTTTATACACTATCCTTTTGGAAAAAAAAGTGTTTTGTAAGACTGTGAGTGTTGTAAGGGCCTTTAGAAGTAACAACCCAATTGCTTACTCACCCCTGAACTCAATTTGGTATGTTTTGTGATTGTGTGGAGAACTTTTTGTGATTTTGATAGTAGGAATGTAATGATACTCTTTGCATTTCATTTGAGCCTGTGGAGAAAGCTAACTCCTGGAAAAAATTCACCTATGTATATAACATATTATATATGCTATATCTCCCCCCATACCGAATGGACAAAAGACCCATGACGGAAAAGGTGGCCAAACAAAAGGAAAGACTTGACGGAAGGATGTCTCATCCCGTCTACCGTTTCTTGTCCCGTCACTGGGAAAACATGTCAGCGCTAGCGGGTTTTCAAAATAATAGTTTGGCTTGGATGGACAAAAATCCAAAATCGTGGCATTCAAAACCATTATTAGCAAAGATGGGCTGTTTTCCATAGTTCACATTGTTATTCAGAATGGAGAAAAAAGTGCAAAACGTGGCGTTCGAAATAATAATTTACAAATAGCAAAAAACCCAGATGACATCCCATCTTTGCCGCCATTTTATACACTATCCTTTTGGAAAACACAGTGTTTCGTAAAAATATGAGTGTTGCAAGGGCCTTTATAAGTAGCAACCCAATTGGTTACTCACCCCTGAACTCAATTTGGTATGTTTTGTGATTGTGTGGAGAACCTTTTGTAATTTTGATAGTAGGAATTTAATGAAATTTGAAAACACTAGGTATTAGGAAACTTGCAAGACATAGTGTTATACATTGTTTGTTGTGTTGGAAAACACATTATTGTATGTTAGTTAACTATTACCTACCTTTCCTGGACGTTTGGTCCTATGTGCCAGTACATTCCAAGTGTCATTTCAGTTTGTTCATATGATTGGAACAAAACACCTCGACAGAAAAGAAGGCTGGATGGACAAATTGCACCGATGGAAAGTATTGATGGTCGGATGTTAACTCCGACCTGCCATGGGCTGTTCCGTCACCGAGAAAACGTGTCAAGACCAGTGGGTATTCAAAATCATATTTTGGAATGGACAAAAATCCAAAAAAATGTGGCATTCGAAACCATTATTTTCAAATAGCAAAATGAGGTGCCAAGAATGTAATTAAATTGGAAAACAGTAGCTATTATGATACTTGCAACACACAGTGTTGTTATAGATGGTTTGCAGAGTTGGAAAACACACTGTCCCATTTCAGTTAGTTCATTATGAAGAGTTTTATTTCGTTACTCCAAGAATGTAATGCAGTCCACTTTCAAATTTTGGAACAACTCTTTGATTCATTCAAATGTCATTTCGGTTTCTCTATCTAATTGGTACAAATAAAATGCTTGCATTATTTGCAGTATTGGAAAACACACTGTCTCTTCTCTTTTGCAGAGGGTTTTAGAACAGTATATGCATTGCTTGTTTCTTAACACCCAGGGTTTTCCAACATGCATTCTTACTAAACAAAAACAATGTCTTCAAGAGATTTTGTAATATAGACAGTCTCAATGTATTCAAAAGCCCTTACAAAATTTATAAGGACTTTTAATTGGGTGAAAATTGCATTTAAATTTCACATTATTGAAAAAAAAAGTCCACAAAATAATTGCAATTTGGAAAACACAATGTTGGGTTTCAGCTATTTCAGTGTTTTATTTTATCAAATAGCACATCTCTCATTTAAGGGGGACTCTATTAACCCTTGACATATAGTGTGATTTATAGTACGTACTTCATTTTGTTTTGCAACAATTCATGTTGAAAAACCCTAGGTGTTAAGAAACAAGCAACCCAAATAGTGTTGTAAAACCCTCTGGAACACTATTGGATAGTACCTGTCACCTCAATTTGGTCGGTTTTCTCCTCCAACTTGTCCATGTGCACTGAAACCTTCAGCTTTCCCTTTCAATGTGTAGACTGGAAACAAATAGTATTTTCACCTTTCTTTCTCAAAACATAAAAGGCCCAATACCTACAATCGTTGTTGGGAAAACGTGTCAGCACTGGTGGATTTTCAAAATATTTTTTTGGCATGGACAAAAAGCGAAAAAACATGGCATTCGAAACCATTATTTGCAAATATCAAAATGCCTAGACAAGGTCCCATTTTCTCCATTTTTGGATAGCGACATTTTGGTGGATAGCAATGGGAAGAGTTGCAGGTGTTCAAAGCTCCCTAAGGTATGTATATCCGCTCTATGTATGTGCCATTTTTCCATTCTTCCATGAACACTGAAGAAATGAATAGCTATTTGTTGCTAGAAAATAGTATTTTCACCTTTATTTCTTGAAACAGAAAAGGCCCAATAGCAGAAAACTGTAATTAGAGTAAAAATATAAGAGAAAAATGCATAAACAAATTATAATAAAAAAACCCTAACAAGCACAATAGAGCACAAACTAGCATGAAAATCAAAATAAGAAAGCAAAGCAAACCGATCTGCAAGCTAGATTTGATTTATCTCCATTGCTCTTCTCCACCTGCATGAGAATGCAAGATTTTGAAGGTTTGATTGTTGATTGCTCATTTTCGCAGCATAACGATAAGATGAAGATAATAGAAGAAAAATAGATAGATAGATAAGAAGATTGAGAGAAATTTTGGCAGAGTGAGGATACTAGAAGAAGACCTCCCCTAAATGGCCTGTGAAAGGATTGATTTATAGGAAAGAGTTGATATGATTCGATGGTCAAGATTAAAAGTCAAATGTGTGATGTGTATGGCTAAGATTAAAAGTTGATTTTAGTGTCTATGATGCACATTAAGTGGGTTATGACATGAGGCTAAAATTAGGATGTGACGAAATAAGTGAGATTCTTTTATTTATTTTGGAAGAAAAGATTCTTATGATGCACAATGAATGGGGGTAAAAATAGGATGTGAGTAAGAATCTCATAATTTAAATAATAAAATTATTTAAATTATTTGTGCATGTGAAGAGTTGTAGTCATGTGACACATGTCGCAATGTGGTAAAAGTGAAAGATTAATTTGAATTATTTTGAGACATATGAAGGGGAATTAATTAAATAAATAAGATTTATTTAATTAATTGGGAAGGTGATTAAGTGGAATAAATGAGATAAGTGGGATAATGTAATGACCTAGGGTAAAATATTACAAGATGTTCTACAAGGTCATGTATCGACTAGGTAATGTTATGACTTGGACAATTTTGGGTGTCTACAAAAACAAATAGTATTTTCACCTTTCTTTCTCAAAACATAAAAGGTCCACGTCATTCCCTTCCACTTTTCCTGTACCATACAAAAGAAAATTGTTAACAAAGCTAAGCCATCTACCTTTTTCACCCAACTACAGGCGGGAAAACCCACCTGACGACACCGTTAACTCCTACCTAACCATCGCCGGACGTTTGCTCCCATCTGCCACTTTACTCAGTGATTGCCTATCTAGCAGGCCCCACACTATGACATCTCATCATGTTATTTATGTTTCCATGTATTTTGTTATGTATGTTTTTCATGCATTTTTGTATGTGCATAGGTGCTTTTTGTCTAGTAGTTAGCTGGCTCCTATGCACCAAGAATGTAATGAAGTTCAGTTTCAAATTTTTGAACAACTCTTTGCTATAGTCCAAATGTCATCTTTCTTTCTTTATCTGATTGGAACAAATAAATTGCTTGCATTATTTACGGAGTTGGAAAACACACTGTCTGCTCTCAATTGCAGAGGGTTTTAGAACACTATATGGGTTGCTTGTTTCTTAACACCTTATATCAACGCAGTGTGTTTTCCAATACTGCAAATAATGTGAGCACTTATTTGGTCAAATCAGACAAGGAAAATGAAAATTCCATTTTGATGTCATGTTACATACATAGGTGCTTTTTGTTTATGAGTTAGCTTTGTCCTAATTGGAACAAATAAATTGCTTGCATTATTTGTACAACTAGAAAACACATTGTCTCCTCTCAGTTGTAGAGGGTTTTACAACACTATATATGGAGACAGTGTGTTTTCCAACTGTACAAATAATGTGACCATTTATTTGGTCAAATCATATGAGGAAATTGAAATTCCATTTTGATGTCATGTTAAATACATAGGTGCTTTTTTGTCTAAAGTCAAAAGGCTAGAAAAAATGCACCTAACATTTCCATTTTCCACATTTTTCATTTCTCGAGTTTGGTGGGTGGGAGGGATGCTTCGGTGATGAAAATGGACTTGCAAGCGGTTGAACCGCTAGAAACCCCTCAAACGCATTGCTCGTTGCGGTGCATAGGCATTTTTCACATTTTGATTTTTCAGTTTGCTGGCTGGGGAGGGACTTGCAGTCAAGGATGGAGACAGTGTGTTTTTTCAACACTACAAATTTTTTGAGCATTTATTTGGTCGAATCAGATGATTTCACAGTTGGAAAACACACTATCTCATCTGAGTTGTAGAGGGTTTTACAACACTATATGGGTTGCTTGTTTCTTAACACCTTATATGGAGATAATGTGTCTTCCAACACTACAAATTATGCGAGCATTTATTTGGTCGAATCAGATGAGGAAAATGAAATGCCATATTTATCTCATGTTACATACGGTTAAGTGACAAAGATGGTTTCCAAAAAGGGGACTTAAGTGGACAAATTTTTTCTGAAATCAGGAAATACTGACCTTGGATGTGAAATTGAGGATAGTTACACTCAAAATTTTGAGATGGAACAAAAAAAAGGATCGAAGTGCTCTGAGTCTACTTTCTAAACTACTAATTTATTTTTAAAATGGTTGATATTAAGGGGTTCAAAAGAGGGACGTACATAAATTGGTGTTGTTTTTGTCAGAAAAACATAACATAGCAACTCTTGTACAACCCTTGTAAGGTGAACTTTTTTTTAGTATTTTTAAAATCGCAATGGTCAGAAGTTAGCTAACAGTATGTATTTGATGCATGATTTTTCTGATCATTTTTTAATGAATATTTGATTTTTTTCTAATTTTCGAAGTGGACATTTCCTGAAAAATAGAATTTTGGCCATGCTACCCCTTAAAATTTTGGAAACTAATTGATTTTTAAATTTTTTTTTTAAGAATGGAGTCTAGTTTATAAAAATGCAATTTATTTGAAAATTCGATGAACGGTTAATTTATAATGAAAAAAATACCAAACACTATTTTTTGGCAAAAAAAAGACATACAAATAAAATAAATTATGGATGAAAGGCTTAACATTTTCAAAAAGTGAAAAAATTACATTGTTAGATAGCTAAGAGAGAACCCAACATTACCCATGTGTTTGATTTTTTTGATATTCAACCACGTGCAATCCTAACAGTGAGCACAAACTTGATTATGTGAAATATAGTAGATTTTTAAAAACACGTCTCTGGTCATTGGGAATGCCTTCCAAGCCTTTGGGTTGGTATTCCAAGGAAAATACCAAGCCTAAGGCTCGAGAATTCCCAAAACAAGATATAATGTGAGCACGCTATAATGCGCTCATGTTATATTTCAGTTTTGACATTGTTTTTGCTTCTACGGGAAACATGTCAACTAAGACATAACGCGAGCGTGTTATAACGCGCTCGCGTTATGTCCTCCTTTATGTTAAATGCCAATATATTGAATGTATGGTGATATATTTGTATGTTTGTATGTACATGTATGCTTGTATGTATCAATGCATATATATTGTATGTATTTATGTAAGATTGTATCTACACATGTATGTATGTATTTACATATATATTCAAAGGGAGGGATAATTTAGAGAGAGAGAGAGTCTGGAGAGAAGGAGAGGGGGTGGAAGTGAGATTTTAAGAGAGAGGGAGTGGGAGAGAAGGGGTTGGAGTGAGAGGGACTTAGTTAGGTAGAGTGGGAGGGATAGAGGGAGGGAGAGAGAGAGGGGGAGTGGGAGAGAAGGGGTTGGAGTGAGAGGGACTTAGTTAGGTAGAGTGGGAGGGATAGAGGGAGGGAGAGAGAGAGGGGGAGTGGGAGAGAGAATTGAGAGAGATGGAGAAAGATAGGGGGAGAGAGAGAGACAAAGAGAAAAAGAGAGTTATGTAGGTAGGGTTCCAAAGGGAGAGACTTGAGAGTGTGAGGGGGGTGAGAGGGAGAGACTTGAGAGATAGGTAGTGAGAGGGAGTGTGAAAGAGAGGGAGTGTGAGAGAGAGAGGAAGTGGGAGAGAGAGGGAGTGAGAGTGAGAGACTTGAGAGAGGGAGAGGGTGTGGGAGGGAGTGACCTGATAGAGGTAGAGAAAGAGGGGGGTGGATTGAGAGGGACTTATCTAGGTAGGGTGGAAGGGATAGATAGAGAGAGGGGAGAGAGACAGAAAGAGAGTTACCTAGGTAGGTTGCCAGAGGGAGAGACCTGAGAGAGAGGGGGGTGGGAGCGAGATACATGAGAGTGGGAGAGAGAGGGAGTGGGAGAGAGTGGGATAGAGTGGGAGGGACATAGAGAGAGATAGATAGAGGGAGCGAGAGAGGTTGGTAGGGATTGATTGAATGAGAGGTACGTAGAAAGAGGGATATGGTAGATAGAGACAATTAGAGAGGGTAGGAGGGAGGGAGGGAGGGAGAGGTGATAAGTATAGATAGAGGGAAAGTGATAGGGGTTGAGGGTATAGGGTTGAGAGATTAGGGTGGAGGACCTATAGGGTTGATGGTTTCTAAGGTATTAGGGTTTAAGGTTTGAGGGTTGAGGGAATAGGGTCGATGGTAGAGGGTATTTG
>CM021108.1:395316092-395407436 GCA_007115665.2 Sequoiadendron giganteum | reverse complement strand
CCTCCCTCTCCCTCTTTCTCTTTTCATCCTCTTCCTCTCTCCCCCTCCCTCTTTCTCTCCACTATCTCTTTCCTAACCCTCTCCCTCTCCCTCCCTCTCCCTCTCTCCCTCCCTCCCTCCCTCCCTCTCTCTCTCTTTCTCTCCTTCTCTCTCTCTATCTCTCTCTCTCTCACACACACACACTTACCTTTATCTCCTCTACTATAAGGGTGCAAGGGAGCGATATAGAATTACGATAGAGGGTATAGACAAAGAGGGAGAAAATAAATATATTAAGAAAACCATATTTCATATAACGCGTGCACATTTTGAAGAAGTAGAGATGCTACCATTTTAGAAAGAAATAACACACTCGCATTATAACGCGAGTGCATTTTGTATTCCACTAAAAACGGTAAAAAAACTGAATATAGCTGTGATGTTAAGGCCCACAGTTTGCATATTCTCCTGGTTCTGCGCGTGCTTTGACAAAAAGTAGCCTTTTGATGATGTTGTGAAGTGTGCAAGCATGTTTTTCACATTCCATCACCTTTTCCATGATCTTTCTACGACCTTTGCATGAAATAGAAGAGTTTCCACATTGAAAGACATATAATATCAATTGAAGTTTGAATTCTATTGAAAATTGATATACAATTGAAGTTTGGAGGGGAACAAGCTTTTGAACAAGTCAAATTGTTGTGGAGATTGAAGAAAGAAGAAGCTAAGCCTACGTAATTGGGTTGAAATCCTCCATTTGAAAGTTTGGTTTTTAGGTATGTGAAGTCTTTACACATTTTCTTTCATTCTATTATGGCTTGCTTTCAATTTTGTTTTTCATTATAACCTTACGTTGTCAATGCACATTTTAAATTACACAATTATATACACTTTCCAATTACCATTTTAAACTTGATGCAGAGCATCTACCAGGATCCACAAATCATCAAGGGTACTTCTAACCCTAACTTAAATTGAAGAAGATCAACAAACAAAACTCAATCATCTTTTCATCAAAATCCTTCAATTTCACTTGATTTCATATTTCCACAAAATATTATAACTTGGTTTCAAATCTTTGTCAGACTCAAAAAATAGATTAACCATCATAAAATTGATTGTAACATAGCATAAAGCTTATTAGAAACTCAAAACCATTCAATTCGTTCATAACATCAACACATCAACCAATGATTATGTCATTCACAAGTTGTCTTAAATCTTCCATAATGGCACCATTGTTTACAAACAAAAACTATAATTCTTTAGGCACAACCAAACCATTATTTGATTAAGAAATCTTTGTTTGAGTTAGTACAAAAAAAATGAAACCTTTCAAAAGTCTTCCCTTACACACAAACTCAGTTCCTTTGTTCACTGTCCACATTACTAGTAGCCAAGCATCTGCAAACTGTCACATGTATTTGCCAAACCATGAACACACTTTGGACTGTGATACTCATTTTGGACACCCATTTACCTCACACAAAATATATTACAAGATGGATATTAAGTACTTAAGAGAAAATGCTTGTAAACTAGTTGTTTCAGTTTGAGAATAAGCCTAACTAAGCCTTAGTGCAAACAAGGGTTATTGGTTTTGCTACCCACAACACCCAAAACTCATAACCGATACATGAAATACCTTTCATTTGAACCGACCAAGCTTATAATTCCATTATAAGTTCATTTCCAGACACATTTCCATAAACCCTAAGCTTTAAGCTTCACAATTCCCTGTTTTACCAATCTGAACACAGTTTTACAGTCAAGAAAAAAATGTTTCTTCACCTTAGTCCTCACCATATGATTGGTAACCTTTGAAATATGAAATTACATGCCACAAGGATTTTGTACACCAAAATTGAGAACTTTCATTTAGTAGAATGGGAGAAACACAATTTCTCAAGTTCACTGTTTACCCTAACAAAGGGTTTGACAGTTTTAGAGAAAAATTGCAATATCTGACTCAAACATTAAGAATAATGCATGAAAAAAATTGTATGTGGGAGGTGATTTATTATGAAAACACTTAAAAACATCCAACCGAGCATTCCTTCCCATAAAAATTTGTACAAGAGCCTGAAATAGTGAAATTCTAAAGAAAATATAGGAAAATAGTGTGTTTATTCATTCAAAATCAGATATTCAATCACCCACAACTTTCCAAATGTACATGAGGCCTTCTAAATGCATTACATACATGTCTTATCAACTTACAAGTGCCTCCAAGTGAAAATAAGCCCATATGACTTTTCACCTTCCCTATTTCATAGTTTTTGTAACTTTTCAGAATTTTGTATTTGTGCCACTTTTGTAAATAGTGACAACTTAACAAAATACACATAGGACATAAAAATTAAACCTCATAATGATTCCCATAAATGGACAATATCTTTAATTTCCCTCTTACAACATGGAGATACCCAAAATTGAATCAAATTTCAAAATGGAAGCATAGATTGTCAAGGTGCTCTTGTACCACAAACTTATCAAACACTCACAATGCCATTACACTCATTCTGATTGTAAATTACATGATATTTATCTTACTTCCCTTCAAACTCAACTCCCCCAATGTATCTAACTATTTTTGTAACTTCTTAACTAACTTATCTCTTCACAACTTTGCCAAAAAATGCAATATTTTTCAATTGTCCATGCTTCCATTTTGAGCCTATCTTGCAATCATGGCATGCCACATTACCAATTTTATTTAAGGCATGTTTGAATAGGTATTTTTATGCTAGGAATGGTCTAGTTTTTCATCGAAACACACATAATCGCTCTGAGCTACGTTCCACCGGATCGATCCCTCAATGGTCCAAAGTGCAAAATGGTTGCAAACTTCAACATGCTATTACTCAAGTACCATGACTCTTAGAAAATTCTCATTTGGTCCTACAGGATCATGTTGGGACCTTCTACAAAAAAGTCTCTTGATTTTGGCTATCTTGGAGTGGTTTTCCCGTGGCAGCGGATTTCCACTTGATGGAAAAAACATCAAATGCAAGCAGTGCAAAGTTGCAAAGCGGTGCAAATTTTGCTTTGCAACTCGTGTAACCAAGCGGACTGTTCCAATGAATCTGAATAGGTATGTTTACACTAGGCATGGTCCTTTTTCACACTAAAACACGCAGAATCGCTTCGAGCTATGTTCCACTGGATCGATCCCTTAAGGGTCCAAAGTGCAAAATGGCTGCAAACTTCAGCATGCTATTACTCGGATACCGTGACAGTTAGAAATTTCTCATCTAATCCTACATAATTAAATTGGGCCCATCTACAAAAACCTCTCTCGATTGTGGCTATCTCAGAGTGGTTTTCCTGTGGTGGAAAATTTTCACTTGATGGAAAAAGTGTCAAATTCAAGGTGTGCAAAGTTGCAAAGTGGTGCAAATTTCGCTCTGCAGCTCGTGTGACCAAGAATATTGTTCCAATGCATCTGAATAGGTATATTTATGCTAGACATGGTCCTCTTTTGCACTGAAACATGCAGAATAGCTCTGAGCTATGTTCCACCAGATCGATCCCTTAAGGGTCCAAAGTGCAAAATGGCTGCAAACTTCAGCATGCTATTACTCGGATACTGTGATGCTTAGAAACTTCTCGTCTAATCCTACAGGATCGTGTTGGGCCCCTATACAAAAACCTCTCTTAGTTTTGGCTATCTTGGAGTGGTTTTCCCGTGGCGATGGATTTTCACTTGATGGAAAAAGTGTCAAATTCAAGCTATGCAAAGTGGTGCAACTTTCGTTTTGAAATTCGTGTGACCAAACTAATTGCTCCAACGCATCTGAATAGGTAGGTTTACGCTAGGCATGGTCCTATTTCGCACCCAAACATGTGGAATTGATCCGACTTGCGTTCAACCAGCTTGATCTCTTATGATGGCATGCAAAACACTGGAAAAGAGAAACATACAAATGATGGTTGAGAAGTTCGAGTATTCCACACAAAAAATGTATGGTCATTGGTGCAGAGCACCTTGTTCCTCCATTTGATGAAGAAGGTCTAGTTCAGTGGTTTTAGTGATTATCTGATGGTGAATAGGTTGTTCAATAGGTTTTTGTGGGTATTTTGAGCATGCTTTGTCTTGAATAAGGTCAATTAAGACCATTAGGTATTTTTTAGGGTGACTTTTGGTTCTAGTGATAAAAAATGTGAAAATTTCTATCTTGCACTAGAAGTTGTCTTTGTAGCCTTTGAAGGAAAATTTGTGAATTTGTATATGATTGTGAAAGAATGGAGTTTTGTCAATGTAATAAGGCTATTTGTATGCCATTTTTGTGGGTTTAGAGGTCATTAGATGTACTCATTAGGTTGGAGGAGTCTAAAGTTGCAAATTTGTAAGTTGCTTAAAGCAACAAATTTGAAATGCAACGGTTACTTATTTTGAAAGTTGGTTTTTAGTTAGTTGAGGGCATGGATCAGCTAGAGAAGGGTGTAAAACACTATGTAAAGCCTTGAGAGGCTCGAATGGAGGTTGTTGATGAACTTTTGGAGAAGATCTAATAAGAATTATTCACACTGTTCTTTGTTTTTTAGATTTTTGATACAAAGTTGTTGATCCCGTACTTGGTACGACCTCCAACTTTTAGATAAAGAACATATTGGAATCTTTTTATGAATCATTTCATGGAATGCCAATTGTAAACGTGTTTTTTTCTTTTAGATAAAGTTGTTTGGCATCAATCAATTAATATTCAAGACAAAACATGAAGGACAATAATGATCAATGTTAGGGCTAACCAATTAATAATTATACATGTGAATAATTCAAACATGTACATGTCAATAAGGGAAGCACAAGTACTCAAAAATGTGTAAGCCTCAAAAAGTATACACACGAATACATAGTATACACACATTAATACAAAGTATATGCATGAATACAAGGTATATGCATGAAAACATGTAAGCCACAAAGTATACACATAAGTTGTAAAGTATACACTTGAATACATGTAACTCATATCTATTGAACCATCAATTTAGAATGAAAATATGGACAAGCATCGATAAAAGATATTTGTATTAACCAAATATCCATGTAGGAATACATCAATATATGTCAGTATAAGTATGAAATATATGTACAAAATAGCCATATAGGCTTACGAGAATCCCATATGGGCATACAATGTCAAATATGTCCAATAAAAATATGTACAAAACTGCCATGTAGGCATACAACAAAGGGCTCTGGAATCAAAAGTCATTGCTCTCCATGCCCTGGAAATAAATTCTTTTTCTTTCCTTTTCGATTGGATGGTGATAGGTTTGTCACTCATTTTGTCTACGCTCGAGGAGTGCTCCTGCTGCTCCTAATAGTGTTTAGTTCATGGTGAATTTTTAACTGTTACAATAAGAAGTAAAGACATGAATATATAGAAATTACATTATAAAAAATGATATATTGGACAAAATAATCACTTACCACCATCTCATGATCTCTCTCCATGGGGGAAATATTCTCATGCCCATGCTCAGGCATGCTCAAGCCCTGTATAAACCATACAAATAGAAATTAAACTACGTGAATCAATAATGGTTTGATTTTTCACTAACTAACATCTATAAAAACAAATGTAAATTGAAATTTACTAATTTGCTTCATACCTCTCCTGTCAGAGCCATCGAGGATTGTATAGCAGATGACACACCAATATCCATTGCCCTCATCACATTCATAGGTGTTTTGGCTTGCATCATTTGAAAATAAAACAACAAATTATTCAACGTAATCAACAATGTGCATATAAACTACACAAATCTATTAAGTACTTGATTCATTAGTTAAACTCTTTATTCTATTACCTTCATGTAGGTTTGAGTAAATCCACCACCATTGGGAAGTGTTCCATCAAAACCTCCAATATTAGTCTGTTCAACATCCAAAATTGCATATTAAATTACCATTCGTAAAACAATGCTATTAACATGCAATAAATTTATAATTGTTTAGTAGTTACATACCCCAGCGATAGGTGTACTGCAAAAATAAGTTGGTGGGGGGCTGGTGTATCCAGTCTCAACACTGTGACCCTGCAATTTTATTAAAATCATAAAACATTTTTAGTTAATCTTGCATTTCAAAATCAAAATTTAATAAATTAAATTCAATGAACATGCACTAACTCTTTGTTGCTCGCATCCTGATGATGGATCACAGAGTGTGATCCGAAACGTTGATGTAAAAAATTGGACACAATCAAATCTAGAATTACACTCAAATATACAATATGGATTGTGGAAATTTGATATCATTAATTTTACCTGACTATCAATGCCATATGCCTCATGCAAAATGTCAGTTTCCCTCTCCATCTCCATAGATGCAAATGGATCCTGCATACCAATCTCCTAAGTGTTGGTGGGGTCATAAGAACAAGTAGCCCCACAAGATTGACACACATGTGTTCGACGACCACCACTTGAAGACTCCCCTGAATGGCATTATAGAATAGAGCTAGTATGATGGATAACACTCTGGGTCAAAGTTTTGATTGCTTGCAATGTCTCTACGTCAGCACTTTCCTTCACGATGGAAGGCATAACAACGTGCTCATGAGGTGGCCTGGCGAGATATCGTCTACCTTGCCACGTAGGATCTAGCTGTGCACTGGGTCTATCCTACGCTGACCCCCCACCTCTCCCCTGGAAATCCCTCATATCAAAATAATTTGGGATTTTGTTCAATATGAACTCACTATATAGTTTCCTAAGGAAATATTGTGGGACCTCTCAATTGTTGCACGGTGGGTAATCGAAGACCATGTACCACCTATCATAAAACCGGTCCCTAATCTGTTGGTGGTGGCATCAAAGGATAGGAAACCTCTTCGCATTGAGGGTAAGATTTTGATTTTTGCATGGGTCGGTGAATAATGAGCACAAATCACCTTTTGTAATTTTTAAATCCTTTACATCTTTGTATGATATTTTATTTGCATAATAATCCCTAGCTGCCTGCCTCCTATCTTGCCATCCATTTATTTGTTTGCTAATTGAATCTACATTTTTTACCATATCTTTCAATGAATTTTCTAGGGTCATTCTTTCTGTGGTTGAACCATTTGGATCACTCAACCTACTGATCAAATCCTCAATTTTTTTTTTGTTGTTCTCAATTTCACTCATTAAATTTTGTTGAGTGCCAAGAGGGGGTTGAGTGATTGGTGGAGGAGGTTGTTGTTGTGGTTGATTTTGATCTTGAGGATTTGGTTGGTCTTCCTATTGAGGATCTTGAGGGTTTGTAGGTTGATTTGCATCTCCTAAAAATTAAAACAAATATATATCAAATTCAACCTAAAACTAACAAATTCAACCTAAAACTAACAAATTCAAAATAAAAACCACAAAATCCTTACCTCTCACATCTCCTCATCGTCGTGGTGCCATCATTGCAAAGAAATAGAAATTGTTGGTGAAACAATTTTTTGGATTTCTCCTCCTAGAATGTGAGCGTGTAAGTATGGGGTTTTGGCTGTAGCTATAAGAAAAAAAGAGTCGAAATAACAATGACAGGTTTTCACTTTTTTTTTTTCTTTTAACAAGTAATAACGCGAGCGCATTTTTTCTTTTCAAAAGTTTTTTGAAAGGTGCCCATGGAATTTCTACCCATTTCCATGCATCTTCCCATACATAGGTTCTTTTTGTTTAAACGATTTAGCTTTCTCCTGATTGAAAAAAATGAATTGGTTGCATTATTTGCATAGTTGGAAAACACACCGTCTCCTCTCTTTTGCAGAGGGTTTTACAATACTATATGGGTTGCTTGTTTATTAACACCTTATATGGAGATAGTGTGTTTTCCAACTGTGCAGATAATGTGAGCATTTATTTGGTTGAATCGGATGAGGAAATTGAAATGCCATTTTGATCTCATGTTACATAATTAGGTAATTTTTGTTTATGAGTTAGCTTTCTCCTTATTGGAACAAATGAATTGCTCGCATTATTTGTATAGTTGGAAAACACATTGTCTCCTCTCTGTTGCAGAGGGTTTTACAACACTATATGGGTTGCTTGTTTCTTAACACCTTATATGGAGAGAGTGTGTCTTCCAACACTACAAATAATGCGAGCATTTATTTGGTCGAATCAGATGAGGAAAATGAAATGCCATTTTTATCTTATGTTACATACATAGGTGCTTTTTGTTGACGAGTTATCTTTCTCGTGATTGGAACAAATGAATTGGTTGCATTATTTGCATAGTTGGAAAACACACTGCCTCTCTATTGCAGAGGGTTTTACAACACTATATGGGTTGCTTGTTTGTTAACACCTTCTATGGAGATAATGTGTCTTCCAACACTACAAATAATGCGAGCATTTATTTGGTCGAATCAGATGAGGAAAATGAAATGCCATATTTATCTCATGTTACATAATTAGGTGCTTTTTGTTTATGAGTTAGCTTTCTCTTGATTGGAACAAATAAATTACTCACATTATTTGCACAGTTGGAAAACACACTGTCTCCTCTATGTTGTAGAGGGTTTTAAAACACTATATGGGTTGCTTGTTTCTTAACACCTTATATCGAGACAGTGTGTTTTTCAACACTGCAAATAATGTGAGTATTTATTTGGTCGAATCAGATGGGGAAAATGAAATTCCATTTTTATCTCATGTTACATACTTAGGTGCTTTTTGTTTATGGGTTAGCTTTATCTTAATTGGAACAAATGAATTGGTCACATTATTTGCACAGTTGGAAAACACACTATCTCCTCTCTGTTGCAGAGGGTTTTACAACACTATATGGGTTGCTTGTTTCTTAACACCTTATATTGAGAGAGAGTGTTTTCCAACTATGCAAATAATGTGAGCATTTATTTGGTTGAATCAGATGAGGAAAATGAAATGCCATTTTGATCTCATGTTACATAAATAGGTGATTTTTGTTTACGAGTTAGCTTTCTCCTAATTGGAACAAATGAATTTATCTCATTATTTGCACAATTGGAAAAAACACTATCTCCTCTCTATTGCAGAGGGTTTTACAACACTATATGGGTTGCTTGTTTCTTAACACCTTATATGGAGGCATTGCATTTTCCAACACTGCAAATAGTGCAAGATTTATTTGGTCGAATCAGATGAGGAAAATGAAATGCCATTTTTATCTCATGTTACATACATAGGTTCTTTTTGTTTACGAGTTAGCTTTCTCCTGATTCCTAATTGGAACAAATGAATTGATCCAACAGAATGAACGTTCATTGCTTCATAGTTCCACCAGAATGGAAAAATGACAAATATGATTGCTGATATATATATTAGTGTTAGTGATAGGTTAAATTGGAAATTAAATTCCCAATGTATAGTTTAATATGTTTGCTTATTGTTTGTGCAAGCTAGAATTTTGCACTCAACAAAATATATAAATTGTATATTGGTGAAATTTAGAATTAAAAAAATTATTTCTAGCACCAAATATCTTTAATTTTCCAATTTAATCTATCGCTAACACTTGTCTTTCTTCCAGGTGGTTGATATAGGCGAGGAAAGAAAATTGAACAAAACAAGGGCAAGTGGATTGAGAAGGATGCTTCAGGAGATGTGAACCTTCTACAGTAAATACAAGTGATTTTGGATGCCATAGCTTGAATTGCAAGTGTAGTGGATAGTTAAATTTCCAAAATTTATTATGCATTTAGAAGTGCCCATTTGTTTGAAATTGTGAAATGCTGGGGTTTTCAATCAGCTGCCATTTTCATGTGATTCTTAAGTGTTTTGCGCTAATTTGAAATATTTCACCAAAAGAGTTTATATGTGGACATGTAAGTATGTGAAATTACTTACAAACAACATTCAAAGTGAAGAACCCAGTTGAAGGAAGAACCCAGTTCAAGGGAAATGCATGTATAGATTTTGAGTTTGGACCATATTTGTGGTTACCTGAAATTGTATTAGTATCTAGACAAGTTTTAACAACAATTTCTTCACTTGAACTGGGTTCTTCACTTGAACTGTGTTCTTCACTTTGAAATGTGAGCAGCAACAGAGGCTTTTGTGAGTATTTCTTATTTTACGAAATGTTCAAAATACGTCCTCTTGAGAGTCCATCCTATGATCGTGTCCTAATTTAAATCTCCTTTCTATCTCTCAAGTTGAATATTTCTCCATATCTAAAAGTTCTATTTAATGTTAGTTTTCCATCATCTATCATTTTTTTGTGGTTCTTAAGTATTTTCATAATAGTTCTTTTTACAATTTCGCTATTTGTCTATAATATTTAGTAAGTTATAAATGGTTCATTTTTAACATCTGATGGCAATTTTGTAGAATGTTATTTCTCTATCCTATTTCTGCTCTTTTTTAGTATGTTTTGATCTGACCACCACACTGCAAAAAGATGTGCAGATATAACAAGTCATTACTTGAAATATTTCTATGCACTGTATTAAATAGAACTCGTAAAGCCAATGGGTAGCAATAACTTAACTGAAAATTTGGCCTACATTACTTGGCCCTAAATATTATAGACAAATAGACAAATTGTAAAAGAGCTATTAGAATAACAACATACATGGAAAGAAAAAGTGACGAAATCGGTAGACGGGACCAAATGTTCGGGCGATGGTTAGGTAGGAGTTAATGGCACCGTTAGGTGGGTTTTCCTACTTGTTTCTGAGTGAAAAAGCGAGCAGGTTAACTTTGTCGACAAGTTTCTTTTATCTGGCACAGGAAAAGTGGAAGGGAATGATGTGGGCCTTTTTAGAGCCTTTTTTGTTTCGAGAAAGAAAGGTGAAAATGCTATTTGTTTCCAATCTACATGTTGAAAGGGAAAGCTAAAGGTTCGAGTTCACATGGAGGACTTGGAGGAGAGTACCAACCAAATTGAGGTGACGGGTACTAGCCAATAGTGTTGCAGAGGGTTTTACAACACTATTTGGGTTGCTTGTTTCTTAACACCTAAGGTTTTCCAGCATGAATTGTTACAAAACAGAATGAATTGTGTACTATGAATCACATTATGTGTTTAGGGTTAATAGAGCCCCACTTAAATGAGATGTGTTATTTGATAAAATACAACACCATCTATACGTTTTTATATTTGCATTACAAGACAAAGGTTGGCTATAAGTAAAGGTAGGCTTCAAAACACATTGTGTTTTCCAACATGCACTACACAATGTTCATCACTTTCAACGAGTTTATTCATTATTGCCAATAATGGCAAGAAATTGGTGTTCTTGCTTTTTGTAGTGCACACCTAGATATACTGGTTTAGAAACCAGAAAGGGCTTGGGTATGTTGTGATGTGGAGGTTGAAAAATGCAATGTGCTATGAAGCATGCAATTTGTTATATACTTGAAACTTAAACACAACAATGGAAGGTGTAATTTGGAAGAATTTCATACTGTTTTGTAACATTCCATGTTGCAAAACCATGGGTTTTAAGAAGCAAGCAACCCAACATGAGACGACCCTTTACATTTAAACAGGGAGATTGAAATAACTGAAACCCAACACTGTGTTTCCCATTTAGAATTATTTTGTGCACTTTTTTTTTTCAAGGTGCAAAATTTAAATACAACAATCGAATGTGTGATTTCAAAGAAATTCATACTGTCTTGTAACATTCCATGTTGCAAAACCGTGGGTGTTAAGAATCAAGCAACCCACCATGAGACAACCCTTTACATTTAAAAAAGGACATTCAAATAACTGAAACCCAACATTGGGTTTTCCAAATTGCAATTGTTTTGTGCACTTTTATTTTCAGTCATGCAAAATTTAAATGCAATTTTTTCCCAAAATATAAGTCCTTATAAATTTTGAAAGGGATTTTGAATACATTGAGACTATCTATATTACAAAATCTCTTGAAGACATTATTTCTATTTAGTAAGAATGCATGTTGGAAAACCCTAGGTGTTAAGAAACAAGCAATGCATATATTGTTCTAAAATCCTCTGCAAGTGAGAAGAGGCAGTGTGTTTTCCAACACTACAAATAATGCGAGCATTTTATTTGTTCCAATCAAATAGAGAAACCAAAATGACATTTGGAAAACCCGATGGTGCTAACATGTTTTTTTGGCCATGGGACATGCCAAGGAGTTAACATCCGACCGTCAAGTCTTTCCTTCGGTGGTATTTTCCATCCAACCACCTTTTTCATCGGGGTGTTTTGTTCCAATCAGATGAAGAAAGTGAAATGAGATTTCAACTATAGAAAAGTGAAATTTGAATGTGGACTTCATTACATTTGATGAGCCCAGTTTTTGGCACATTTAGATCATACTTTTATAAACACTTTTATGCTTTTTCATTATGCTAAAACAAAAATTTGGTGCTGATTATGGGATAAAACACAAAAATTTTATGCTTAATGTAATAAGTATATTACACTAAGTTTTCCATGGTTATTACTTTAAATGTTTTATTAGTTTGATGAATGCCTTAGTAAACCTTTTGTGATGACAAACCTCCTGCAGCCTCTATTGTTGAACTTCCTGCAACCACACTTGGAATAATGTTTGCTTTAGATTAATGCTTAAATAGATTTATAAATAAAATGGTAAATCATTTTAAATGTTGGACGCGTTGAGCTAACTCTCTACCTCGGGAATAACCGACATGATATTTTGCAGGTACCATGATTGGAGGAAGGAATTCAATTCCCACTCATGGGTAAAAGACCAAATCAATGAAGACCGGTTCAACTGCTGAAGAATAGGGAGTCAGTTTCAACTCATTCGCCATGCAAGAGGAGTGTTTCAAAAATCTAGCTCAGGCATCTTGATGGTGCATAAATCTAGGATAATGGCACTTTAAGACTGATAAACTGATTTGACTCAATTCAATCATTTCTATCCACCGCTTTGCTAAGTTAGTTAAATGTAATAAAGACCTCCCAATTTATAAGGGAAGGTTAGTTAGTAGTTAGATTTAGTTTTCAATAAATAGCCCATTCTCCCTCAGAGAATGGGCTAGAAGATTGCTGTGTAAACACATTTTCAGTTTCAAAAATACAGTCAAGAGAGATTGCGTGCTATATATTGTTTTACCTTGAATCAATAAATTTTATGAAGTTTTTCACCTAATCTATTGTCTACTTTTGGCATTACCTAAGGGGGCCTACTTAGGGAACTACCTATACTTTCATTCTATAAGTTAGGATAGCTGCACTTTCTTTCATAGAAGTTAATGTGTCTATTCCTGTAGCTGGCAGAAACACAGAGCTGTCAACTGGTCCTGTAGCCACTAGATGCAGAGTAGTTTTATCTTTCAGTTTTCATTTCCAAAGCAAGTTATTCAGTAAAGTTATCCCAGTAATTAGAATTCTAGTATAAAGCATCTTAGGAAATCATGCATGTCTGGGAAAGGTGATTAGTGCATATATTGTGCTGACCCATTTCAAGTTCATGTCCTCGGGTTGATAATTAAATGAGGTTCTTTAGCAGATTATGGTTGTTGGTTGTGATGTTCAATACCTAAATAGAGGAATTCATGTTCCTAGTTATTAAGTTGATTAAAGATAACTACATTTTTGGTGCCATTTTCGGGGATGGTGTCAAACTAAAGACCTATTGCAGGCATGCTAGTAGGTAGCTTGAAGTTTTATTCCTAAAGTTTAGATCAAAATTCACTATTCTAGCATTTTTCCATAGTTAGATTTACTTCTTACTGTATGCTTAGAAGAAGAGACCAATTTGGAAGATTCCTTCCTAGAAGTTTAGATATCCAAGAAAACGACCCAGAGATCGACCCAAAAATTGTCCCAGAAGAACCATATTTGGATGTTGGTCAAGACCTAGTCACTTCATCTTCTTCTTCCTCAGAGATTAGTTTGAACCTATTTGATGAGCCTGATAACCTTGATTTACTCACAAAACAATTGAATAACCTGCACACTTTCAATAACCAGCACCCCCATAATAATCCACTTGCCCTTGTCATCTACCAGCCAGGAGCTAAGCCAAGACCACCACCAAGGATGGCAAGGCCTACTTTTCGATTTCCACTCCCTGACTTGCATGACAATAATAATCTCAAAAATATCCCTGCCTCATTGCTTCCAAAATTCTATGGCCTTATTACAGAGGACCCTCACACCTTCTTGTTTGAGTTTGACATCCTATGTAGGAGTTATGATTATACTACTGAAGCCCATAAGATGAAATTATTTCCTTCTACTTTAAAGGAGTCAGCCTTAAAATGGTTCATGGGATTAGGGGGCAATGCAGCAGCCACTTGGGATGAATTGAAGGAGTTGTTCTTAGGAAAGTATAAATAATATTGTAGGGGAAATGATATGAGAGGAGATGACATCTTCAAGATGTCACAAAATGAGGATGAAACCTTGGAGGACTATGTATCCAGGTTTTTGTTCAGTGTGTAGAAAAATACTCAGCACCAACTAAATGAGGAGTCTAAAAAACTTCTCTTTCTGAGAGGAGTCAATGATACTTGCATGTTAGCACTAGACCTCATGGCTGGAGGAGATATCACCCAAAGTAATTGGGATGACATTAAGAAGATTTGTCTTAATTACTCTAGGGAAAATGTGAAGAAAGGCAGGGGGTTCCGACCCTCTATTGCAAAAGGAAGTGGTTCAAGCGTAACAAAAGGAGAACTCTCTAATCTTTTGTCCAACTTCAAGCAAGATATTATAAATGATGTAGCTACTCAGCTAGACACCATGCAAGCTAGAAGGAAGAAAGATGAAGCTGATGTGATGCTGGTTGAATATTGCCCTCATTGTAGACAAAGGAAGAAAAATTGCAGATGCAAAGCAGTGGCCAATTTGGAGGTGCAACATCTTCCTACTGAGTTCAAAACCATTGAAGGAGAGGAAGAAGTGTTCTTTGTTGCTTAGCGCAGGCCATGGGCCCCAAGACAAGGTATGCCTCAGGACCCCTTGCAAAATTTTGGTTCATATAATAATTAGTGGAAAAACCAGTACCCTCCAAGTTATGGCCCATATTCTCAACCTCAATGGAATAATCCTTGGCCAAATGCTCAACAAAACCGTTGGCAACCCCCACAAGGAAACTGTCAGTCACCATAGCAAAATCAGTGGCAACCTCCACAGGGGAATTGGCAGCAGTCTAACGAATGGAGAGGAGGCCAGCAATGGTCAAATCCACCCACTGGTTTCTTGCAGCAACCCCAACAACAGTCAATTATGCCACCTCCTATAGCCAATCAAAGCCAGAATCCAAAGCCAACCCAACTACCTACTCAAGCATCACCCAATCCAAATAACCAACCTCATCAACAACAACAACAAGTTTATTTTGTTGATCCTAATAATTAGCTTGCCTATGCTCTCAACCTAAATAATATCAACTTACATTCAGGAACTGTGTCGTCCACACCATCTCCTCCCATAATCTCATAATTTCCATCAGAGGAGATTGAGCAAGAAGAAGATGCCAATGGCCTAGTCCAACCCAATGAGCCAATACAAACTCCATCATTACCTAAGGTATCCAATACACCGTCACCTCCTTTCCCACAAAGGTTGGAAGGTGAAATTGTGAAAAAGCAAGAAGAGCCTACCTTTGACATTCTTGACCAACTAAATCAAATATGTGTAAAAATTCCTTTGTTTCAAGCAATTAAGGAAGTACCTATTTACAACAAGGCCATCAAAGAAGCATGTCTAAAGAAATCAGGTAGGAAGAAGAAAGACCCTCAGACTATTCATGTTTTAGGCCAACTCTCTGATTTGATGCTAGGGAAGCTTACCATCCCAAAATATTGAGACCTTGGCAGCCCTGTTGTTGAAATTAAAATTAATGCGGTTCAAATTAAGAATGCTTTAGTAGATCTTGGAGCTACTATCAATGTCATGACCAAAGACCTTGTGCTTAAGCTGAGTATTTCTGACCTAATACCTACACCTAGTCTTGCAACTTGCTGATAGTTCAACTATCAAACCTGATGGGGTAGTGGAAGATTTAGTTGTTACCCTAGATTCATGGGAATATCCTACTGATTTTATGATTTTGTCTCCAAAAACATCATTAGGAGGTTATCCTGTAATTCTAGGAAGGATGTGGTTAGCCACTACAGATGCTTATATAGGATGTAGGACCGATAACATGACAATATTTGATGGGTATAACACAAATAAGCTTACCCTCTATTCTTCAGCCCAATCTCAACTTGAGTCTAGATAGGTCGTTTGGCTTGATTTGGGAGAAGAAGAGGAAGTGAACTCGGTGGCCAGTCTCATCATGATTACCAGAGAGCCTTTCATTGCACAACAAGAGGAGGAAGAGATACTATATAGTGTCCTACTGAATAATTATGGTATTGAACACCCTCATTGTGAAGAAAGTCCATGCACCTTACAAACCATTCTCCCTCCACCCACATCAGCTCATTATCCTACAGAAACTGATTGCTTGCACACATTATTGCCCCATGAAGTAGACATTCCTTTTTTGTATGAAGTATCCATGCTTGAATTGACTTCCCAAGTAGAAGTAGCTGCAAGAAAAACCTTGAATATCAACAATAAACTTACCAGCAAGCAACAGGAATCAATGGTCAAAATGCTTACTACCCATAAACCAAGTTTTGCCTGGGATCATAGTGACATGAAAGGACTTGATCCAAAGCTATGTACACACCAAATTTTCATCAACAGTGAGTTCAAACCTATTAGACAACCCCAGAGGAGAATCAACCCAACCTTGAAGGAAATTGTTAAAGAGGAATTGCAGAAGATGTTGAATGCTAGCTTTATCTACCTAATCTTGGATAGCCAATGGGTCTACCCACTGGTTATCATTCTTAAGAAAGGAGGAAAATGGAGAGTGTGTGTAGATTATAGGGAGCTCAACTCTGCAACAAAGAAAGATTACTTTCCTTGATGGCTTCAGTGGGTACAATCAAATCAAGATTGCTCCAGAGGATCAAGAAAAGACTAATTTTACATGCCCTTGGGGGATATTTTCCTACTCCGTTTTGCCTTTCTGTCTCTGCAATGCACCTGCAACTTTCCAAAGAGTTGTATAAGTATTTTCTTGGATATCTCACATGACTGCATGGAGATATACATGGATGAATTTACTATTTATGGTGCAACATTTGAGGAAGCACATGACAACTTGAAGAAGGTACTATAGAGGTGTGAAGATCATAACCTGTCACTAAATAGTCAGAAGTGCTTCATGATGATGCAAGAGGGAATAGTGCTTGGTCAGTATATTTCTGCTGGAGGAATACAGGTTGATCCTTCTAAGATTGAAGTCATCTCTAATATCCCCTTTCCTACCAAGCAAAAGGAACTGAGAAGCTTTTTGGGACATGCTGGATACTATAGAAGATTCATTAAAGATTTCAATCAAACAACAGCCCCTTTATATAGTTTGTTGAAGAAAGATGCAGATTTTTTCTGGACAGAGAAATGTGAAAGAGCATTCCTTGATCTGAAAATTGCCCTTACACAAGCACCTATGTTGAAATGACCTGATTGGGCACTTCCATTCCATATTCATACTGATGCATCAGATTATGCTATTGGTGTTGTCTTAGGACAAAAGGGTGGTTCAACTAAATATGCACTGTATTACATTAGCAATAACTTGTAGGGAGCTGAGGTCACCTACATTGTTACAGAAAAAAAAATGTTAGCAATCATTTATGCCCTCAACAAATTTAGGCATTATATAATAGGCTATCAAATATTTTTCCACACCGATCATGCAACAATCAAGTATCTTATGAACAAAGGCTCAATAATAGGAAGACTAGCAAGGTGGTTGTTGCTCATGCAGGAATTTTACATTACAATTATGGACAAGCCAAGTAAAGCCAATGTGGTTGCTGATTTCCTATCTAGGATTCAAAGACAAGATGACTCTGCACTTATTGAGGATTCCTTTCCTGATGAGATTTTTTTTGCAATCAAGGTTATACACCCATGGTATGCAGATATAGCAAATTATCTTGCTGCAGGAAGAACTCCTCCTCAATTCTCCCCTAAGGAAAAGCGATTATTGGTAGAGAAAAGTTTTAACTTTTCCTGGATTGCAGATTGCAAGTTTTATATAGGACCAGATCAAATTATGAGGAGATGTGTATGAGAGGAAGATACTTATGATATACTGCATGCAAGTCATGATGAGCCGTGTGCTGAGCATTTTGTTGCAAAAAGAACATCAATGAAAATCTTAAATACTGGCTACTATTGACCAACTCCACATAGAGATGCAGCCAAATACACTAGGAGATGTGACAGATGCCAAAGGATGGGAAGGCCAACTAGATCAAACGAGATACCTCTGTTTCCACAAGTGATTGTTACCCCTTTTGACAAATGGGGACTAGATTTTGTAGGACCAATTGATTTGCCTTCAAATGGTAAGTCTTATATCCTAGTACGCATATATTATGTAACAAAGTGGGTAGAAGCTAAACCTATGAAGCATGCTAGGGATAATAAAGTAGTAGAATTCCTCTATGAGAAAATATTCACCAGATTTGGTGTCCCTAGGGAAATAGTGACAGATCAGGGGGCATAGTTTACCTCTACTCTAATTACAGCCTTAGTCAATGAATATAACATAAGGCACAAGAAATCAACTCCTTATCATCCACAGGCTAATGGCCAAGTGGAGATCACCAACAGGGATATAGAGGCCATTCTGACTAAGACTATAGATTTGCATAGAAAGGATTGGGCTGCAAGGTTACTAGAAGCTATATGGGCCTACCGAACTACATGGAAGACTGCTACAGGATATACACCCTTTGAAATGGTCTATGGTAAAACAGTTGTGATGCCAATAGAGTTTGAACATAAGACTCTAAGAGAAACTTGGAAATGGACATGGACTTAACAATTACACAAAAGGAAAGAGTGATGCAGCTCAATGCCTTGGATGAGCTCCAAAAGAATGCCCTGCACCACACTGAGATAATACAAAATCAGCGAATAAAATGGCATGATAAGTACATTAAAGAAAAGAAATTCAAAGCAGGAGATTGGGCTCTGTTATATGACTCACGGTATAAGGACAATCAAAGCAAATTGCAAACTAGATGGTTGGGTCCATATAAGATAGAGGAAGTATTCACAAATGGTGCTGTACAATTGAGGACCATTGATGAGGTTCGATTCAAGCTACTAGTCAATGGGCATCGTCTCAAGCTTTACTATAAGCCCATTGATAGGGAAGAATTTTTGAGCCAGTTCAAGTTTGTGCAGAAAATAGTTGATCTTGTAGCCAAAGGGATAGAGTTATGACTCGATTCCCTAGGCCATGCATAAAAGTGCATCAAAATATCATAATAAAGGGGTCATCCACTTAGATCCCTATTCTATTCACTCACTCCATCCGTAATCCATCCACTCATACTTTTTCTGCCACCTCATCCACCTGTCATTCTCCATACCATCCACATTTCTACGGATCACATTTTTTTCAATGAAGAAGTGAAGTCACATCAGGTAATTACGGTGGTTCCATCCAAGTGAGTTCCACATCACTTGAAGATTGCTTAGTTGTTTTATTTATTACATTTATTTTAGTATTAATTAATGCAAACTACATTCCTATATGGTTGTCATCCCTTTCGGCCTTTCCGCATAATTGGGCACGTTTTTCTATTTTATATCTTTGTGCCACATCATTGTTTCCACCACCTCAAGGCCTTGTCACATCCATTGTCATTGTCTTTTTAGCATGAGCTCCAGATATTTGAAAATCTCCAATTAATGAACTGAACACGATACCTCTTGCAATAATGAACCTAGATATATTTCACTCATCTACGATTACTTTCTCCTTCAAAGAAGATTGAATGTTTGAATTCCTTTTCCTATATTTTATGTATCTTTTGAAGAGGGGTTCAAAAGTTTCGGTTGAGGGGAGGAAAGTGTTGTAGAGCTGGGTTGTAGGAAGTTCTGGTTGTGTAAGTTTGGAAAAAGCTAGGTGATCATCGCCTAAAGGATTAGATTACATAAAACTAAGGAGATGGGAGGTCAGCTAATTCGACATGAACCTACAGATCATAACATCCTGTTGTAGGATGTACTACATGTGCCACCATTCAGGCAATATGGGTGGCTTAATTACTTCCCGAAGCTTGAAAAATTTGATGTAGACATTGCAGAGGAATTTACAAGGACATTTCAAGAAGGAGAAGTAAATGTTAGAGGTATAACAGTGAATGCATCAATTGACAGAATTGCAGAGATAACGGGATTACCTCAAGTCAGAGAAACATTTCCTCGAGGAAGGGATGCAAAGAGCGCCAGGGCAGAGTTTACTCAGCCGAATGACCCTCCACTATGGGGAGATAAGCAAGGTGCACAAAGGATGAGTCTGCCGTAGGACTGGGTGTCATGGGCGGGATATATAATCAAATACATACCCTGTGAAGGTAGGTTTTCAGTCTTGCATTCTCATCACTTCAAACTTTTGTCTTATTTACGTCATGAATTTTTGATGAATGTTCCTAACTTCCTTTACAATTTGTTATCCAATAGCGCTACTAAATTTAGAAAGGGTAGGGTTAACTCTATATCCCTTCACTGCCTTATTCAATTACTTGTTGAAAAATCTATTCAAGATACATCAGGGATGACCTGGGAGAATTCATTGTCAATTTTAATCCCAAAATTCAAAATGTTGGACCTAGAGGGGAACCTCTTACCTTCAAGCGATGAACCTCCCAGTCCATAGGCTAGACCTCTGCCACTATGTCCTCTACTCAGGAATCATTTGATTCACAAGATGACATTCCTCTTTTTGAAAAAACCCTATCAAAAATCCCCAGTCTTCTTCCAATGTTAAGAAAAGGAAGTCACCCATTGTGGCGACCCCTAAGCCTACAAAAAGGAAACAAAAAGAAAACCTCTCTGTTCCTGTGGTAAACCCCTCAAAGAAGCATAAGACAGTTCCTATTCCCATAAGAAGGAGTTCTAGACTCCAGAACTAGGAAGCTCGACAATCACTTGATGCTATTCCTTCCACACCACCAACCTCAGAACCTTCCAGTCCTATACTAGAAATGAAGGAACTTGTTGTTGTAGAGATCATAGGTACACCTAAAGGAACGGGCCTGGATGAATTGGCTGCCATTGCAGAGCAAATACAAGAAAGGATGGCAAGACAACTACAAGAAGAAGTAGGAAATGTTGGGAAGGAAGAGGTAGCAGTTGTGATTCCATTAGAAGAAGAGGGTGACAACATTGGCATGACTGATGAGATTCCTGCCACATAGGAAGATCAGGAAGGTTGGCAATAGGAAGGTAATTCAAGACAGGAAAAATCTGAACCATGAAATAATATAGAGGTAATTGGAGAAGAGGAGCAAAGAAAGGTGGATGTAACTGAAGAAATATAGGGATCACCTGCAGTAAGCCATAATCATAGACCTCCTCTCCATGTCACGAACTTTGCTGTAGGGATGGCATGTTTTGAAGAACTCTAGCATCAACAGACTACTTCTACAGTTGAAATTGAGAGATTACAAAGAATAATCCAAAACAAGAATTTGGAAATTGCTAACTTAAATGACACTCTCAACCAGGTGGTAGAGCTTGTTCCACGTTTGATGCAGTGTCAAGCGCCTTCACCTATTTATGCAATGTATCTCAAAGAGTTGTATTTGAACTTCCAACTGATTAGAATCTGGAAAGGTAAAAATCCTTCATTAGATACCCCAGAAGAATTTTATGAGGCATATAGAGATTCACCTCTGTACATCAGGAATCTTCTGTGTGAATTTTATCTGCATAATTTGGTTGTACCCCAGGATAAAGATTGGAACCCCTTATGTTATGTTGGCAATATTCATATCAGCACTTTGATCTCCTAGATCACCAATGAGATAAGCAAGGGGGAACAATTTGATAGTCATCAACATGATGAAGTCAATATGCCGTTATTAGTGAGGAATGAATCAAAGAATGGAATGGGTATCTACTTTGATTGGAAGAAATTATGGAGAGATGAAAGAGCCAGGCCATTGATCGAGCCTTTAAGGCAAGAAGTATTCTCTCAATATTCCCAAGTAATAAACAATGATCTCAGGGCTGCAAACCTGCACATTGAAACAAGATGAGAACATCTTCCATTTCAATTAAAAAGAGTAGAACCACATGCTCCTAATACCTTGTATGCAACAACCAAAAGGGCGGAGAGATACATGAGGAATGCCAGGATAGAAAGGGAGAACTGGTTGCCCTTGGTTATGCAACCACCTATTCTCCTATGGCCATTACTGTCTATGTAGGGGGACAAAAACATATATAATAGGAGTTCTAAGGATAATAGATGGCAAAGGCTAGAGGCGATGCGAGCTCACTTCTAGAGTTTCCAGCATGGAGAGTGTGGATAGCAGCAGAATGCTGATTTAAGAGAATTTTCCAGGAGAAGAAATGCTAGATTTGCTGAAGGGTCCAACAAATAGTCGATTGAGTGGAATGATGAGCCCATTTTTTGGCACATCTAGATCATACTTTTACAAAAACTTATGCTTTTTCATTATGCTAAAACAAACATTTGGTGTTGATTATGGGAAAAACACAAACTTTTTATGCTTAATGTAATAAGTATATTACACTAAGTCTTCCATGGTTATTACTTTAAATGTTTTATTAGTTTGATGAATGCCTTAGTAAACCTTGTGTGATGACAACCCTCCTTCAACCTCTATTGTTGAACTTCCTGCAGCCACGCCTGGAATAATGTTTGCTTTAGATTAATGCTTAAATAGATGTATAAAAAAATGATGAATTGTCTTAAATGCTGAACGTGTTGAGCTAACTCTCTACCTCAGGAATAGCCGACAGGATATTTTGCAGGTACCATGATTGGGGGAAGGAATTCAATTCCCACTCGCGGGTAAAAGACCAAATCAATAAAGACTAGTTCAGCTGCTGAAGAATAGGGAGTTAGTTTCAACTCATCTGCCATGCAAGAGGAGTGTTTCAAAAATCTAGCTCAAGTGTTTTGATGGCGCATAAATCTAGGATGATGGCACTTTAAGACTGATAAACTGATTTGACTCAGTTCTTTCATTTCTATCCACCGCTTTGCTAAGTTAGTTAAATGTAATAAAGACCTCACGATTTATAAGGGAAGGTTAGTTAGTAGTTAGATTTAGTTTTCAATAAATAGCTCATTCTCCCTCAGAGAATGGGCTGGAAGATTGTTGTGTAAACACATTTTTAGTTTCAGAAATACAGTCAAGAGAGATTGCGTGCTATGTATTGTTTTACCTTGAATCAATAAAGTTTATGAAGTTTTTCGCCTAATCTATTATCTACTTTTGGCATTACCTAAGGGGGCCCACTTAGGGAACTACCTATACTTTCATTCTATAAGTTAGGATAGCTATACTTTCTTTCATAGAAGTTAATGTGTCTATTCCTGCAACTGGCAGAAACACAGAGCTGTCAATTGTTCCTGCAACCACTAGATGTAGAGTAGTTTTATCTTTCAGTTTTCATTTCCAAAGCAAGTTATTCAGTAAAGTTATCCTAGTAATTAGAATTCTAGTATAAAGCATCTTAGGAAATCATGCATGTCTGGGAAAGGTGATTAGTGCATATATTGTGCTGACCCATTTCAAGTTCACGTCCTGAGGTTGATAATTAAATGAGGTTCTTTAGCAGATTATGGTTGTTGGTTGTGATGTTCAATCCCTAAGTAGAGGAATTCATGTTCCTAGTTATTAAGCTGATTAGAGAACACTACAACATTCTTGGAGCATACCGAAACAAAACTCTTACATATTGTACATGGTTTCTAATTTCTCTAAACATTATTCGGTAATTTCAGTCATATTTCCATAATGGCTTGTCAGTTATTTAATTAGGAAATTGCAAAATTTCATATTTCTCAGTGCTCTCTACCAACCTGCAAAATGTAGCTATGGAAAATGGTGGCGAAAATGGGACCTCATCTAGGATTTTTTCTATTTGCAAATAGTGGTTTTCAATTACATGTTTTGGGATTTTTGTCCATGCTAAACAATTATTTTGAAAACAAGATGACTGTTATGATGCATGTGACATGCATTTTTGTAGGGAGAATAACCTGCTCCTAATTGAAGAAGGTGATATCCTTGTGACATAGCTTACACATGATAATGTATTGCCCTTGTTCAGGGATAAGACATATATGCTTATCATTGCTAGTTGATTTGTGGATTCAATTGTGTAAGCATTTTTGCATCAACGTTGTAGATCAGACTCTGTGATCCAACATCACAATGAATGATGTTGTCTTATTCATCCTAATGTTGGATTATGGAGTGTGATCCGAAACGTTGATGCAAAAATTCTTACACAATCGAATCCAAAAATCAACTAGCAAGAATCAATATGGATTGTGGAAAATTGATATCATTTATGTCTGATTATGTTATCATTTCAAACACATGTTTTTTTAGGGATAATAGCTTTATTTTACTATATTTTGTAGGGAGATTAGCTTCTTCCTTGCAATTAGACATCGCTATTATCCCTAGAAGAATGCATATTAGAGGAATCATAACATACAAAAACCCTATGATGGGATAGAGTAATGTGGAAAATAATTGGCTACTGGAAAACACTGTGTTGTGAGTTCTTTCATTTTGCACATTAAAATCTGAAGGTTTGAGAGCATGGGGTGGAATTGCAGGTGTGAGATATATAAAAGCATCCAAATTCAACTGAAGGGTGGTTAATGAATTGGGATGTTACTTGTGAAGGGTTTGTAAATGGTATTTGGTTTGTAGGTATAATAACACCCAGTGTTTTCCAACCTAAAATTACACATTGTTGGCCTTGGAATTCTATGAAAACATCAACATCTACATTCCCCATACAAGCATTAGATAAAAGACATGTTAACATTTAATGTCAACTGTGCATCTTTCAAGCTACTTTGCAATATTTTCCAAATAAGCTCTTCTCTCTAGCACACATCACCACCTCTTCCACAATCTCATCCACTCAACTCCATGTTGTTGGAAGGTGTCATCCATGTATGACAAAGAGAAGTGCATGCTTTGGAAATGAGAAAGGTATGTTTGAATATTTCCCATTTGTCATGAAATGTTGTCGTGTAGGGGGGGTGGGGGGACAACCCTGTGTGTTTTCTAGCCTGTAACTTTTTTTGTGCATCTTGTGTTCGAAATGTATAACGGTATTGAAATGGAATATTTTCTGCAAGTAAGGGTTGTTATAAAATATTAAGGTGAACTTTAATACACTATGTTCTTACAGTCTGCATAACAAAAAGTGTTGTATTTTAAGAAGAATTGAGATGCGAGGTACAACCCTCTAGGTTTTCCATCCTGCAACTTCTTTTTTTTTTTTGCAACTTTTTCCGCAAGCAAGGGCAGTTATAAAATATGAAGGTGACCTTCAATAAATTCTCTTATTATGGTGTGCATGACACTAATTGTTGTCATTGAACATGATTTGAAAAGTGTGGGACAACCCAGTGTGTTTTCCATCCTGCAATTTTTTTGTGCATCTTCTCTTTGAAACGTATTACGGTATTCAAATGCAATGTTTGTTGCATGTAATGGGTTGTTATAAAATATGAGTGTGAAATTGAATATAGTGTTTTGTTATAGTCTGCATAACATAAAGTTTTGTCTTTGAAGAATAATAGAGAAATGAGGGAAAACCATGTTAACCAAATTGAGGTGGGGGGAGTAACCAAAATGGTTGTTTCTTGTAAAGGGTTTTAGAATAGTTTGTGGGTTGCATGGTTTATAACACCCTATGTTTTACAACCTAAAAATTCAGATAACACTTTGAGTGTCTTGAAAAGCTTTTCTTATTTACACTGTATGAATGTAAAAAAGGCACCTCCAAAAATTACAACTGTTAGTTATGGTATAAATTACAATTCAGTATCTTCATGTGATTGAAAAAAATAAATGGACAACATAATTGCATGTTGTAAAACATAGTGGGTTACTTGTATATAATTTTACAACAATGTGGGTTGTGCATTTCAAATTCTTCTTTTCATTGCAAAAAGATATGCTTGATTACTGCAAAATGGTGCAATAAATTTTGGAACTTTAACTATCCATAACACTTGCAACAATTTTACAGTTTACAGGAAACCAAGGATGTGTGTTGTAAAAGGGAAATTTCTTCCTACACCGAAGAATGTCATTGACATGGAAAACACACCTGAAAGGGTGTGTAGTAGCACATCTTCTTTGGGGTGGTTGCATTCACGAAACGTGCAGGTAAGATCTGGTAATTACAAGATGTAATCAAATGTATAATTTTAATCCCTCATAAGTGGTTATGATGTTGACTAGAAAGTGGGAATGTTTTAATCAGGAGGCAACAATCACGGTACAGAGGAAGTCCCCTCAGTTTAGGAAAATGATGAACCCTAAGACATCGACGTGTTCGGTAATTGATTGTGAACTTCTAATTGGCCTTCCCTTCCTATGCATCAATCAAAATGCTTTTTAATTTCAGTTAGAAAATATCATGTCTGTTACAAATATGATGATTTTGGCAGTATATCGTTCCTTTGATTCAGGAAAATAATCAGGGAGATCATTACACTCTTTCCATAGTCCATGACCAAAAGGAAAAGCATGCAAAGGGAGACCCTAAGGATGGAGAGGGATCCAATGAATCACAGGGTGATGTGGTGGATGGGAAGGTAGATATAATAACTGAATTATTGCATCATTTGGCTGTGTGTATATGTTATGCATTCAATTTGTTTGAATATCAAATATATTAAGCGATTTTCTTTTCCAAATTTGCTATGTAGGTTGTTGTTGAATACAAAAGAGAAGTGGTGAATGGTAGATATATATATATATATATATATATATATATATATATATATATATATTATTGTATTGTAGAAGAATGTATGAGAAAGTATTATGATTGGAGAGTGTTCAACATGCATAGGTTTCAGCATCACCACCTTCCTATTCTTAAGGCACCAAAGCATGGCCGAGCTGCGTTTGGGGGGGGGGGAACCAAAACAACCCACTCCTCCCCCTGATAAATTGAAAGAGTACCTTCCAAAGAGGGTGGAAAATATAGAGTACCAAATGAATCTATGATAGCATCTACAGCAGAAGCATGTTATTAGATGTGTCTATCAAAATTATGGGAAACAGAGCTTCCTTCAACTTCCCCAACAAGGAAAGGACAAGGTGAAGAAGCTAATGGTGTTATACAAAATTCACGAGATGAAGGAGCAAAGAAGGCAAATAATATTACAATTGCAGGAGAGAAAGAGATGGGAAGGAATGGTAATGTCAAATTGAACTATTAAATGTGAATTTTCCTTGCTTTATATTTTTTGTTCTGATGCATACAAGGTTCACTTAGCGTTAACTTACATGACATGACAGGGTGATGGTCGAGAAGCGGTTTCTTCCCCCTAGCAGAGTAGTGTTGATCTGCTAGAGGAATTTGTGCTCACGAAAGGAAAAGATGATGTTTTTCCTCCCAACCCTATGTCTAGCATTCAAAAGAAGCATTGAACGTGGTTGAAATTTTCAAGGCACCCTCTGAAGAAAAAACAAAAACAAATGGTGATCCCAAAATCTTATGTTTAATCTAATGTTTGTTTTGATTATTTTAATGAATTGGTTGCATGCATCTGAGTTTGATGCAACATTTCAATTCCTCCTATTACACAACAATGATGAATAATGAACTATTGCCCTCAAGTAGGATTTTGTGATATTGGAAGGTGAAGCATTGCCTGCAGAAGCACAAGATGATGTTTTTCCTCCCAACCCCCTATCTAACATTGAGAAGAAGAAGAAGCATGTATGGTTTAAAATTTCCTCACACCCTCACAAGAAGAAATGAGTACAAACGGTGATTTCAATATCTTCTATTTGATGTTTGTTTTGATTATTTCAATGAATTAATTGTATGCATCTGAATTTGATGTGGCGTTTCAATTCCTGCTATTATAGGGCAACGATGAACAATGAAAGTCTTTCCCTCCAATCGAGTTCAAGGGAAGACGAAGCAGATTCCATGGAAGAACAAGATGATGTTGTTCCTCCCAACCTGTCGTCTAACAATGTTGAGAAGAAGAAGATGATGATGAAGAAGAAGGAGCATATACGGTCAAAAGTGTCAAGGTGCCTTGACATGGAGGAACTAGAAGAAACGATGAATTGCAATTCTTTTATTTAATGTTTGTTTTGATTATTTCAATGAATTGGTTGCATGCAGCTGAATTTGAAATGACCTTTGAATTCCTACTATTACAGGGAAAGGATGAAAAATGAAGTGTTGGCCTTGACCTAATTGGCCATGTCATTGCAATTGAAATGGGAGAGGCTAATAGAGATGGACATGTGGATGGGGAGAGCACTGGCCTGCAAGTGGGGCAGGGAAATAAAGATGGACATGGGGATGGGAGAGCGCTAGCCTACAAGGGGGAGATGGAAACAAAGATGGACATGGGGATGGGGAGAGCACTGGCCTACAAGTGGGAGAGGGTAATAAAGATGGAAATGGGAATGGGGAGAGAACTTCCTTGCAACTACGAGAGGGTAATAAAGATGGACACGGGGACGGGGATAGCACTTTCTTGCAAGTGGGAGAGGGTAATAAAGATGGACATGGGGATGGGGAGAGCACTAGCTTGCAAGTGGGAGAGGGTAATAAGGATGGACACGGGGATGAGGAGAGTGTTGGCCTGCAAGGGGGAGATTGAAATAAAGATGGAAATGAGGATGGGGAGAGCTGTGACATGCCATCTATATTGGTATTAGACCCAACACACTTCCATGCTTTTGTTCTTATTTATTTATGAATCTTTTAATGTGCCTTCAATTATGTTTCACATTAATGGTGTTTCCATTGCAGCCAAATTTGGTGGATGAACAGATGATAGAGTTCAAGGGCATAACTTTTAAGGTTAGTGATCACGTCGACCTTTGGAGGCTACATAAATGGGTTGCTAAAGGAATTGTACATGTTATCGATAGAAACGCTCACACCCACTACTTTAAGCACCCAAAAAATTATGTGAGAGTTAGCATTGTTAAGGCCATTGCTAGTGAATGCTACATGCCTTTTCCACGTCTTGGTGTAGAGACCGTTAGAGAGTGCATGGGAGGCTTCATCATATGGAAGCTCACCGAGATGAAGCATTCTATTGTATAGGTACACATAAATGTTATGTTGTATATATATCATACTATGTATATTGTTTCCATGCATATGTTAATTCTCATTAATGGTTTTCTATAGGGTGAAGGTGTTAAAATTGCCAAGGACAAAGCACAGACTATGAAGAAATTTGTTGTTTCATGTTCATCTGCGAGGGTTTGTGGATCTGGAATCACCCCTCCTGAAATACAGAAAGGACCCTAAGAAACATGCCATATATTATGCAGGCATGGACTCGATTGCAAAGAATAGGCAGCGTAGGAATTGATGAGATAGGTTTTGAATACTGATTTTGCATTGTGGGTTTCATTATTTGAATATTAAACAATTATGGTGTAGAGATATACCATTTTCATATGTTCCAACATTATGTTGTTATACATTTGATATGAGACTTTTCATGGGATTCTCTAATTATTTTATTATTGAATAGTTATGTTAAACATATATACTAATTTCATGTCATTGGAACACATAATTGTTATCCATTTCATATTAGACTTTTCATAGCCCTGTAATTGTTTCATTATGATGAAGAATGTAATTAAGTCCACTTTTAATTTTCAGAACAAGTATTTCGTTGACTGTATATGGCATATTCCTTTTTCTGTGTGATTGGAACAAATAAAATGCTAGCAGTGTTTACAATCTTGGAAAACTTAGTCCCCTGTCACTTAGTTTGTAATGATAAGTATTTCTTTCTTTACAACCAATAATGCAATGAAGTCCACTTTTAATTTTTAGAGAAGGTCTTTGCTAGGGTGGAGATGACAGATTTCCTTATTCCATGTGATCAAAACAAATAAAATGCTTGCATTCCTTGCAGTGTTGGAAAACACACTGTCCCCTGTTAGTTATTTTTTCTCAAAAAGTCATTATTTCGTACGCTCCCAAAAAGAAATGAAGTCCACTTTTAATTTTTAGAACGACTATTAGGTAGAGTGGAAATGACATATTTCCTTTTTCCATGTGATTGGAACACATAAAGTGCTTGCATTGATTGCAGTTTTGGAAAGCACACTGTCCCCTATTAGTCATTTCCTTATGATCAGTAATTATTTCTGATGCTCCATAAATGAATTAAGTTCACTTTCATATTTCATGAAATATTTTATATTTTATATAGTCCAAAAATGTTATCAAGCCCACTTTCAATTTTGATAACTAGTTGGTTGAGTAAAAATGACATTTCCTTTTTCCATGTGATGGGAACAAATAAAATGCTTCCATTGCTTGCAGTGTTGGAAAACACATTGTCCTATGTCACTTACTTCATTACAAAAACTTATGTATGTCATCTTACTTACAAATGTAAGCACATTTCAATATCTTTGATCATGTAATTATTGAACAATTAAGGTGTGGAATTACATTATCTTTGATCATGTGATTATTGAACAATTATGGTGTGTAATTACATTATCTCTGATCCTATAATTTTTGATCAATTATCATGTCGAATTATAGTACTTTGGTATGTTTGAAGACTATATGGTCTTCTGCCAAGAGTGCCATTGTGTGATTGTTAAGTTGTATTGTTAATCTTGCCATTAAGGCTCCAATCCCTTTGGGGTTTACTTTTTGATCATTTATATTGGGGATGAGGTCCCCTGTTTGTGACCTCACTGGTTCATAGCTCCGGGTCAAAAGTGTTTTCTGCTCTTAATTAAATAAAATATAAGACTATGTTCTTGTAGATTTCATGACACTTTTTGTTGCCATGTAAAATTTCATTACAGACTATCAAATTCCATCAAATAATGGTAGGCAATGCCACCTCAAGTCTTATTATTTATTTCAAACTTACTTACAAATGTAACCACATGCAACTACCACTTTTTGTTATGCACACTGTAAGAAAACAATGTATTGAAGTTGAGCTTCATAATTTTTAACAACCCTTTGAGAAAAACACTCTTCTTCAATATCTGCTCGTATGTTTCCAACACGTTATTTACATAATAGTTGCATCACGGAAAACACACTCGATTGTGGCTTAATTCTTATTTTATGCAGGCTGTAAGAAATGAATATTTTGAAGTTCACCTGTTTGTTTGTTCACAACCCTTACTTTGAGAAAAACACTCTTTTTCAATATCCACTCATATGTTTCCAACACAAAATTTACATAACAGTTGCATCATGGAAAAAATAGTGGGTTGCGGCTCACTTCTTATTTTTTCCATACTGTAACAAAAGAATGTTTTCAACTTCACTTTCTTGTTCTATGACACCCCTTACTTTAAGAAAAACGCTCTTGTTCACTATCTGTTCATATGTTTCAAACACGAATTTTACATAATTGTTGCAATATGGAAAACAAACTGAGTTGTCCCAGACTTTGCAAATCTTATTCAAAGACAACAGTTAGTGTTACGCACACCGTAAGAAGACAATGTATTGAAGTTCACCTTCATATTTCATAGCTACGCTTGCTTGCAACAAAAGTTCTAGACAAAAAAATAATAATAATAAGTTGCATGATGGAAAACACAAAGGGTTGTTCATCCCTTCTCAATTATTCTTCAAAGACAACACTTACTGTTATGCAAACTATAAGAACATAGTGTATTGAAGTTCACCTTCATATTTTATAACCACCATTACTTGCAGAAAACATTCCATTTCAATATTATTATACATTCAGAACACAAGATACACAAAAAATAAAAGTTGCAGGATGGAAAACACATAGGTTTGTCCCTCACTTTTCAAATATTATTGAAAGACAATAGTTACTATTATGCACACCGTAAGAACACAATGTATTGAATTTCACTTTCATATTCTATAACTTCCCTTGCTTGCAGCAAACGTTCCACACCCAAAAAAATAAGAAGTTGCAGGATGGAAAACACAGAGGCTTCCCAATTCTTCTTGAAAGACAACACTTTTTGTTATGGAGATTGTAACAACACAGTGTATTGAAGTTCACCTTCATATTTTATAACAACCCTTACTTGCAGCAAACATTCCCTTTCAATATCCTTATATAGTAGGATGGAAAACACATAGGGCTTCCCAATTCTTCTTGAAAGACAACACTTTTTGTTATGCAGACTATAACAACACAGTGTATTGAAGTTCACCTTCATATTTTATAACAACCATTACTTGCAGAAAACATTCCCTTTCAATATCCTTATACATTTGGAAGACAAGATGCACAAAAAAAATTTGCAGGATGGAAAACACACAGGGTTGTCCCATAGTTTTCATATCTTGTTCAAAGACAACAGTTAGTATTATGCACATCATAAGAAGAAAATGTATTGAAGTTCATGATCATATTTTATAACTTCCCTCGCTTGCAGGAAACCTTTGATGACAATGCAGGGGTCAAACAACTCAACTCGCTATGCTATTGCAAACAACTCAGATGACTAAAATAGAAAACTCCACCTTTCAGGAAAATTTCCTTCAGAAAACCCTTGTTTGAACATACCCAAACTGAAAACAAAGCCCAAAAACCTCTGGTAGATTCCTCAAAACACTTTAACCAACAACAAATGACTAACAAAAAGCAATCCCCAACTTAAACATCTCGATATGTGAACTTTCAAAATAGATTGTCCTTAACCGGCCTAATTAGGCTTCCTTAAATCATTCAATTTAACAAACAACAACAAAAGACTCTCTTACACTTAAATTAGTTCCATGGCATGTAAAATACTCTGTTTGAATGAATCTTCAATATCTTTTTATCCTTTCAAGGAAGGAAATTCCAAACACTCCAAATATTGTTCAATCTACGCCTTTTGACAACTCTGTCCTAATAGGACAGTTAATAAATGGTCTCCAAATACTCATAAATTCACCAATCCCTATCTTGGAATGGAGTCACCTATTCCCAAAAAACTCTGCAAAACAAAATTACACAACAAGGACTCATATTCCATAAACAAAACTCATCAAGTCACCAATGCATAGAGACATTTACAGATTTTATGTGTTTTCCAGACCTTGGGCTTCATGATAATTGCCAAAAACCACATTACCACGCTCTTCAACCTTCACATAATTTAGAATACTCATCAAACATTCCTCTCAACAATTTTCAAGAGATTCCAACGGTGCAAATATCACAAACAATTTTTTTATTATACACTGTTTACCCTAACATAGGGTTTTAGCCGCCTAGAGAAAAAATTCAATACCTTTGAGAATTGTAAATGGATTTATATGAAACCAAATGAATCATAAAGTAGACTTACAGGTCTATCATGTACAATGGAGGAGGAGATGATTTATCCCTAGAATATGGTCATACTATGGCCTCAAACACATAAAATGTAGGAAAATAACTAAAATAGAGTGTGTCATTGATTTTTTCACTATTGCATCAAAGACAACACTTTCTGTTATGCAGAGTGTAAAAAAAAAGTGTATTTAAGTTCACCTTCATATTTTATTACAACCCTTACTTGCGGCAAACATTCCATTTCAATTTCCTTATACATTTGCAACACACTATGCTGAAAAAAAAGTTGCAGAATGGAAAACATGCAGGGTTGTCCCTACCTCTCAAATCTTGTTCTAAGAGAATAGTTTCTGTTATGTAGACTATAACAAAATAGTGTATTAAACTTCACCTCCATATTTTCTTACAACCCATCAATTGCAGAAAACATTCCATTTCAATATCCTTATACATTTCCGAGATAAAATGCACAAGAAAAGTTGCAAAATGGAAAACACAAAGGGTTCTCCCTCGCTTCTCAATTCTTCTTGAAAGACAACAGTGTCTATTATGCAGATTGTAACAAAACAGTGTATTCAAGTTCACCATCAAATTTTATAAGAATAATGTGCATCACACAATGAAATGTAAAAACATTTTGAGTCAATATTATACAATCTGAATAAAATTACAGTCCACATTTAATATTGGTAACACTGAGGACTATGTCAACCATTTACGAATAGGTATAATCTCTATGTTCTCAGCATCTAGAAGAATTTTCCGCACTCTGATTGTCAAGGTGGAATTGTCAACATGCAATGTTGGCACCCCGTAATTCTCATGTAGCAGCCTGAAGGAGGGCCTGACACGGTGGATCTCAAACCTGACAATGTGGTTGAATTTGAACACAACTAGCAACCATTTCTCCACAAGACCTATGTGATTACTAATTAGAGATTCGCCCTTGAGGAATCTCATAAACCTCATGCTTAGCTGGTCTGTAAGATTGTTCTTGTGTATGATAATTGTTGGTCTAATTCACACCTTCTAGATGCATCCAGCTAGGAAAAGGTCTTGAATTTCTCAGTAAAGAGACATTGGCCAATCACATAAATTGGCAATCTCTATTTGTAGATTGTAATATTGAACATCCATTCCCATATGTTACCATACACCAAAGATTTTGTTGAAGAAGTGAGCATAATTATCATAGTGCAAATCTGTGTGGTTTGGCCCGTTTCTATTAATTCTCCTTAACATCTTTTCATGCAACCTGTATGAGAGGCTCAATTCCTCAATTCGAGCAAGAATATTGCATGGAAAATACGGGTGGTAGTTTGTCAACCAACTAGCCACCCATGCTCGAGAATTGTGGGACATATTCTATAGAACTACAACAATAAGTACTAAAATTCTTGAAATGAAAGACAAAACAACTTTTTCATAAGGTACACCTGCATTCTCTAATTAAAAAGACATTGTCAATGCAATGGAAACAGTGAAAAATAAGCGAGCAAAGCGGAAGATATAGATAATGTTATCACTAAAGAGATTGTACCTATTGTTTGGAACTGAATGAGGAAGCACGTGTAGTATCTCCAATGGGCATATGTAAACGAATGAGTCGAACAATAGGAAGAACAATGCTTGAAAGGAAAGAGAATGAAAATTTCAGAACATACAACAACATTCTCTAATTAGAAACACATGAAATAGTTGCTAAAAAAATTGAAAGCGAAAGAAAAATTTTGATAACGAACTAAATGTGTACAGACAGTGTCTTTTCCAACATGGAAAATAATGTGAGCATTCTATTTGTTGTAATCAGATGAGTTGAACTAATGAATTTTAGAAAATATATTTTTTGTACTTTATATTCATATCATTGATTATATTCATTGCACTTATGTATCTTTCTAACTCAAAGCATTGCTTCCCATTGCATAACTACAAAGAAGATGTTGATACATGACAACCCTTACTTTCACCAAACATTCCATTTCACTATCTTTTCATATATTTCCAATAGAAAATGTACATAACAATTGCATGATGGAAAATACAGTGGGTTATGACTCACTTCCTATTTTATGCACACCGTAACAAAATAATGTTTTCAATTTCACCTTATTATTTTATGGAAACTCTTACTTTCACTACACATTCCATTTGAATATCTGTTCATATGTTTCGAACAAAAAATGCGCATAATAGTTTCATGGTGGAAAACACACTGGGTTGTGAGTCACTTCTGATTTTATGCAGACTGTAAGAGAACAATGATTTAAAGTTCACCTTCTTGTTTCATGACAACCCTTACTTTCAGGAAAACACTCCATTTCAATATATTTTCATATGTTACGAACACAAAATGCACATCACAGTTGCAGGATGGAAAACATAGTGGGTTGTGCCTGACATTTTATTTTCTACAGACTGTAACAAAATAATGTTTTAAAGTTCACCTTCTTTTTTAGTGGAAAACCTTTCTTTCACAAAAGATTCCATTTCAATATGTCTTCATATGTTCCAAACACAAAATGCACATAATAGTTGCACGATTGAAAAAACACTGGGTTGTGACTCACTTCTTATTTTAAGCAGACTGTAACAAAACAATGTTTTCAAGTTCACGTTATTATTTTATGACAACCCCTACCTTCAACAAAACACTCCATTTCAATATCTATTCATATGTTAAGAACACAAAATGCACATCACAGTTGCAGGATGGAAAACAGAGTGGGTTGTGACTCACTTCTTATTTTATGCAGGCTGTAAGAAAGTAATGTTTTTCATTGAAGGTCAGCTAATCAAATTTGTCAACTTAACTATCTCAAAATCTTAACAACCCCTGTAAATAATCATCATTGTAGAGACCCATTTCAGTCCCCCTTAGCATACTTGAAACCCACATACAACTCTTTTAGAACAACTTGCACAAAAACAAGAAATAACGCTATCCACAAGGCCAATTACACCAAATTTCAGCAGTTACACCACTCTAATCATAGAACCAACCCAAGAAACCAATGGGGTAGGTCTGACTAGCCCTCAAAACCGCCAAATCCACCCTTGGTTTGTAGAGACTATCTTTTTCAAATGCCTATTCATGAAACCCTTGTTTCAAGCCATTGACATGAGGGTAACTCGGAAAAATATATTCCACTCTTTCTGAAACCTTCAAACCAGCTCAAACACCTTTTTTCAGGCCTGTACATGCTTAAAAGAACAAGGGATATCACTGTCCTCACTTTTTTGATGAAACCCTAACCTTAAACCTCACTTGTCATGCTCTTTTTCACTCACAATCTACAGGGACAACAACTCAAACTACCTAATTCCTTTATCCCTTTAGAAAACCACCATCCCAACAACAAAGCCTAACCTATTAGAATCATTCCCTGAGCAACAGAGATCACATAGTTGATTACATCCATTGCATCGCACATCTTTCATAAGACAACTTTTAGGTGAAATATGGTGGGTTTAGTAAGTGAATGTCTATGAAACTTGGGGGCATAGGTAAGATTAAGTTTTTGTAGGCTTAATTAATCATGTTTGAAGAATGTTTTAGGATTAATTAGTCTCTTTGTAAAATAGGCCTATTTTGGGGTCCACGACAGCGAAAAAAAGCTTGTTTGAAGTGTTTGTTCCAAAAGAACCTATTAAATTTTTGTAGTATGTTTGAGTTGGGCATAAAGGGTGTTTCAAAGTGTGAAGATTTGGGCAATTGAGTAAGTTAGTGGTGTGTAAATTTGAGCAAATAGGTCTGCATACCCAAACAACAACTAAGAAGATAAACCAACTAACTTACCAATCACTAATTCTTACTTGGAAACCCTTACGAAGCCTTGAAATAGGTTTAACCAAGCTTGCAGTGATAGTAACAATCCAAATATTCTGCCTCCCAAGTTTATTTTACCATATTCATAATTTCATGCATCGAAGACTCCAACTCTAGTACCATTGCAACTTGGAAAAAGTGGGCATTCCATTGAAACTAAATTGAAACCCCATAAGGTATTTTCTGTTCTAGAAACCCATTTGTGCCAGTTTTTACATATCACAAATTTAGATGCTATTGTTTTGAAAAGAATGCTTGAAAACATGACTGTACCACTGGAAATGCATTCAATTAGCCAAAATTTACAAAGGAGGAGGTCTTAAATCATCATCAAAACACCTAATGACTTCAAACAGTCCTTTGACAACTCTCATAACTTAGGAATCATCTAATTTTATGAATACAAAGGCTCAAGCAAATGCTGATCTACTAAACCCTTACTTTATGCACAAAAAAGCTCTAACAAATGAGGGTTTAATAGAATACTGTATTCTAAACCTTCCCATGCTCTGCCACTGTATGAAACATGTTTAGAAATTTTTTACCATGATTTAGGAACAAACTTTCAGCCCCATTCAATGCACTTTCCTCAATTACCAACTTGTACGCATCCTTTTTCATTGGAAAACTTATGTATTTTCTAAAGATCAAAAACCAAACATTGAATGGTTTGCTTCCCTTGCATGATTCAATAGATACACTTCTTAAATTACACCCATTACAATCCATCCCACCATTCCTCTAAACCTACATCGGTGGAATGGAGGTCTAAATCCTCACAAGACTCTCAAAACCCCTTGTTAAAGGCTCGTAGGCAAATTTTGAATTTCTTTCTCTTTACACTTGTGAATCTCATTCAACCTCTTCTAAATACCTCGAAAGGATTGCCCACCCACTGAACTAAGTAAACAAAACAAATATTCTTACCTACAGATGAAAGTTCATTGAACTATTCTTGTGCAATCCTTCGTAAGACTTGAAGAAGCAGCAGACCGAAGGCACGTTGGCCGACATCAACCTACCATTGTAGCCAATTTTTTATAAGCATGGTATTGCATAATGTCATACCAAAAATTGGACTTATGTAAGAAAATTTATTAAATTCAAACCATACCTTCCATTGGGTTTACACTCATGAAAGATAGTCATTGGCGAGGACTCCTTTCCCGAGATTGGAATGCTGAAGTGAACAAAAAAATCCAAAAAAGAAATCAGAAAGTTTATGACATGGTACAAGCACATACTGGAAAAAAGAAATCTGCAATACCATGTCCTATTACAATATATAAATTGAAATGGGTTTTCTCATACTCACATGTATTAGATGTTGTATCCTCTGCCACATCCATAGCAGTTGCACCTGAAGTCTCACATTGCATATTGACATTCAGATTTAAACTATTGTTTGCGGACAAGGGAAAGGAGTCATCCAAAGGGGTTTGGTGATCTGACTATTGTGTATAATGCTTCATATGTCAAGTTGCACATCGACGATGATCCTTGCTTACACTAAACCATGGGTGCATGCGAATGGTGGTAGTTGCAACTTGATTAGGATCCGGAATGAATTCAAACATAAATGCATTTGATTTTTGTAGGTCCTCTAGAAACCTATCCACGCATTCTATGTATGATTTCACCTATTGTAGAGATTGTGGCAGTGTACGCATCACTTTCTTCAAGAGTTTTTTAGTTTCATTCCAAAGAGACATTGTCACCACATGTTCATCATATACATGAGTCATAGAAGGAGCTTGCGTAGGGGTCAAAACATTAGGATTTTTTTCTTCTACAACCCCCTTTGACAATGTCTCATTCAAATCTATTCTGCTATCAATTGGTTGACCTCCCCCATCTAAATGAGAACACAAAAGAAATTTGTATTAGGTTGTAGAAAATGCAAAACACAATTGAATCCAATAAAGTAATGCAATTCGAATTGAAATTAACTTTCCGTGGACCACCCCTTCAATGGAAGATGATCTTTTAATCAAATCAGCAACCTTGAGGACATGTTTGCAAGTGTTCCCCTACAAACTCTAAGGGCAGTCACAAACAAAAAGGTGCTCCCCGAATTTCTGAACAAGGTAGTGCATTGACCTACTTTGACTTTTCACCCAGTACTGTCCAAGATCTGTTTCATTGGGAATACAGTCATCGTCTGGAATTTCCTTGGCCCGCTCCACACTAGATCGCATATTTAAACACTTTTGGTTTGTCAAAAAACCATAATGCTGCAATTTTTACTTTTTCCTATAGAATGGTTCCATTTTATACACAAGTGTGTAATACAAATAGTCCATTCTCCTATTGCATTTTTTTGAACAATCACACAAGTACCAAGTTTTTAGTGTGCAATGGTACAACTCAATGGCTACATTCATATCCTGGTTGGTATGTGGGAATAGTCTATAATTTTTTGCCCACATGGCTGTGAAAAAAAAATCCAATAGTCAAGTAAGCCACAATGTATTAGAGGTGACATCAAAGAATTTGAATGTTGTGAATCCTTGAAGGTGAGGAAAATTGTCAACTCACCAATTTGACCTTCTCCTTTGCACTAGGTCTTGTTGAAGTACTCTAAGAATCGGGGCTGATCATTGAACTCCTGAAAGAAAGAGTTCAATAGCTGAGTGACACAATCTTTGGTGTCACCGATTGCCATCATGATTGCGCCAAGACTACGAAAGATGTCCATTACCCTTTCCTTGGCTGCATACTTATATACATTTTTTAGCCAAGCCCTTTTGACATGCCAAAGCCATAGAAGCACACGACATTGAAAGAAAACCCTAATAAACAATACAAACTATATTGTTTACTGCTCGACTGCATGAGAAAGTGGCATTGAAAATGAATAGAAAATGAGAAAGGTACACAAATGAATATAGGGATTCACATACTGTATGGCTTGGATTTCTATAGTTGCGTCATCGGTCAAAAATGCATTGATTCTCGAGTCAGGCCTAGCTCTTCTTCCACGGTCGAGCAATACATGTAGCCACAAAGAGATGTCCTCAATCTTGTTTCATGAGGAGACTACCCATGCAACTGGCACACCACTCTATTGCTCATCGAAAACGAGGATAGTATACAATGGATACTATAGACATAACAACTCAGCGTGATCATTGTGAAGTTTATAGCTGGGAAGATCATTGAAAACATGAAGAACTATTTGTCAATGTTTGTAAGGCCTCACCTAATATTTGTTAGTTGAAAACATGGAATCTATCGAGATGATTGAATTGTGCGAGGAACTAGCCATCCTATCCAACATCCATGGAGTCTGAACCATGATAACAAAAGGTGTATTATTCCCATCGGGCCGTTGAAAGTAGAAGAAGTTGTCAAATTCATGTCCACTCCACAGTAGGATACTTGTCAAATCGAATTTGTGTTTTTGTGCATGAGTAGAATGCACCTTTCACCAAACATTCATTACATCCTTTCTTGTAAGGAATTGATCTCTCTTGTACATCATGCCACATAACACAGGATCATTGATGTGTCTATCCATTATTGCATTGACACTGATGTCCATGAGCAAAAGGATTTCAATATAGCTTTTGCACTCCATGGATAGATTAGCGGCAAACATAGAATGCTTCTCTCCACTTGTTTCATGAATTCCATGGAAAAATTCATCATTTTTATCAATGTGGAACATTTCTTTGTAGATAATATAGGAAACATTGGGTTTTCCTTCCATAACCTTTACCATGAAGTGGTATTCACAACCTCACATTTGTATAAACATCTTATGTGGTTTCTTCTCTGGTGGAGGCTAGTCTCTCTTATCTTCAGGACCGTATTGACACTAGTAGTTGTGAGAAAGGCATCATCTCATCATGTTGAACCAAGAGAGAGATGTAAAATATCATTTGACCATAGAAATGAATGTTGAAATATACAAACCTCTTATACAAAATTGTTTTTCTACAAGTTTTGTCATAGACGAGACACGAGGTGGTAGGTTCTCTTGTTTTCTTTTCCACAAATTTGGTTTCTACACCTTCAACAAAAATTTCATCACGAATTAAATGATCGAGTCTCGTAAGAAGAATTGTTGCAACAAGGTCAAGGACCTTATTCTTGTTGATGGAAATAGCAGCCCATTCCAAATCAGAAGATGAAAAAGGAGATCCTCCATTTTGTACATCTTGCACCTGCAATTCATCTTGCTTCTTCCATTTCAAACCTCTCCCCATTCTAGGAAATGACAGAATTGGACGAATATTTAAAATTAGTGTGGATTGTGTCAAGAAAAAGAAAGAAATCATTCGTTAAACATGGATAAAATGTGCTTGCATTTCTCTCACCCACATGAAACCAATAGGAGGTTCCAGCTTCAACCGAGGAAAATTAAAGGTAATATTCAATCAAGCTATGCATAAAATATAACACAAATGCAGGCTGGAAATCAGACAATCCATCTCAATGTATAGGTGCACATAGAGAACGACAACAAAAAATGACAAGAAAAACCTTTGATGACATCCTTGTATGCAAAAGAAATTTTTTTAAAAAGTGCATCCATTGCTACGAGCAATGCCAAAATGATAACATGTTTCTTGCATTTGTTGAAAAAAAGATGAATCAGTAATGGACATAATTAGGAAAGGTATAAAGGTGTAAAATTTTCTATCAACCATGATGTAAGTGAATGTAGGTTGGAAAACACAACATGTAGATGAGCCTCCATGCTGACATAAAGACCGCAACCCCGCATGTAAATATAACAAATATTTCAAAGAATATGGGGTGTACAAACCTCTCTTACCTGAGGAGGCATGTTGTGATATTCAACCTTCCATTTAGGGTGACTTAACATGTGAAAAAAGGCCCATCTAGTAATTCATGAAAAAAGGAAGTGAAGGTTGAACCACACGATGAGTGGTTCAACTTGCAACTTTGTATGTGGTGTATGAGTGTAATGTGAATAACACTATGTAATTAATTCTCCAGTTGCAAGAATGGATGTAATGTGCATAACACTATGTAAATTTCCCTATCAACCATGATGTCCACCAATGCATGTTGAAAAACATAGTGTCTACTGGAACCTCGAAGAGGACATAAAGACCACATGTAAAATCACAACCTCACGTGAAAGAAGGATAAGACATCATAGTATATGGGGTGTACAAACCTATTTTACCTGAGCAGGCATGTTGTGATATCAACCCTTCCATTTGGGGTGAGTTAACATGACCAACAAAAGTGTATATGATAATTCATGAACTAAAAAAGTGCAGGTTGAACAACAGGATGGGAAGTCCAACCTGCAACTTTTTATGTAGCCTATAAACCTAACATTAGTAATAACATGTAATTACTTATATGGTTGCCAACAATGTGAAAAGAAAAAAACATGATCTTTGAATCTGGTGATAAAAAAATGAGTCAATGAAGTCCAACGTATGTGAACATAAAACTAAACATGCCCAACAAAAGAACATCAAGCACAAAAGAAAAAAATTCCACCCTTAAGCTTACAAAAACCAAACATATAGAAACTACAATCCACAGTGTTCTCTAACATCCCTATAGTTTATTAATTAGTGAAAGTTCAAACGCAATTTCTAGTGTAGTTGTCACTTGTTTTATATTTTGAAGATGTTACTTTCATTACATTCGTATTGTGTAAAGAAGAAAAGGATTTCATTCCAAAAAAAAGAAACTGTTGGCTAGAGACATGAAATCCATGTGTGAAAAGGTAGACAAGTTTTGTAAATAACTTATCAAACAATAAACCTCTGCATTCTCTAATGAGAAAGACACTCTCAAATCTAACCAAAGAGCAACTGCAAAGGTACAAACAAGTATTGAAGACATTCAAAACTCTATCCAAAAAATGGGCGTTGTTGTCCTAAGGGCGGATAAGGAAGCAACTGCTCCAAAGCTACAAATAAAATGTACTTTATTTCCATCATGCAAAAAATTAAACACAACAATAGAATGTGTGATTTGAAAGACATTCATATTGTTTTGTAACATTCCATGTTGTAAAACCATGGGTTTTAAGAAGAAAGCAACCGACCATGAGACAACCCTTTACATTTAAACAAGGACATTCAAATAACTGAAACCCAACATTTTATTCCTATTCACAATTATTTTGTGCAGTTTTTTTTTCAATCGACTAAAATTTAAACACAACAATGGAAGGTGTGATTTGGAAGACATCATACTATTTTGTAACATTCCATTTTGCAAAATTGTGGGTGTTAAGAAGCAAGCAACCCACCATGAGACAACCATTTACATTTAGACAAGGAGATTCAAATAACTGAAACCCAGCATTGTGTTTCCCATTCACGATTATTTTTTGCACTTTTTTTTTCAATCAACTGAAATTTAAACACAACAATGGAATGTGTGATTTTGAAGACATTCATTCTATTTTGTAACATTCCATGTTGCAATACCCTGGGTGTTAAGAAGCAAACAACCCACCATAAGACAACCCTTTACATTTAAACAAGGAGATTCAAATAAATGAAACCTAGCACTCTATTTCCCATTTACAATTATTTTGTGCAATTTTTTTTTCAATCGATTGAAACTTAAACACAACAATGGAATGTGTGATTTGGAAGACATTCATAATATTTTTTAACATTCCATGTTGCAATACCCTGGGTGTTTAGAAGCAAGCAACCCACCATGAGACAACCCTTTACATTTAAATAAGGAGATTCAAATAACTTAAACCCAACACTGTGTTTCTCATTCATAATTATTTTGTGCCCTTTTTCTTTAATCAATTGAAATTTAAACACAACAATGGAATGTGTGATTTAGAAGAAATTCATACTGTTTTGTAACATTCCATGTTGCAAAACCGTGGGTATTAAGAAGCAAGAAACCCACCATGAGACAACCCTTTACATTTAAACAAGGAGATTCAAATAATTGAAACCCAACACTAATTTGTTTCCCATTCACAATTATTTTGTGCACTCTTTTTTTCAATCGACTAAAATTTAAACACAACAATGGAAGGTGTGATTTGGAAGACATTCATACTGTTTTGTAACATTCCATTTTGCAAAACCATGGGTGTTAATAAGTAAACAACCCACCATGAGACAACCATTTACATTTAAACAAGGAGATTCAAATAATTGAAACCTGGCACTGTGTTTCTCATTCACAATTATTTTGTGCACTTTTTTTTTCAATCGACTAAATTTAAACACAACAATAGAAGGTGTGATTTGGAAGACATTCATACTATTTTGTAACATTCCATGTTGCAAAACCATGGGTGTTAAGAAGAAAGCAACCTACCATGAGACAACCCTTTACATTTAAACAAGGAAATTCAAATAACTAAAACCCAGCACTGTGTTTCCCATTCACAATTATTTTGTGCATTTTTGTTTCAATCGACTGAAATTTAAACATAACAATGGAATGTGTAATTTAGAAGACATTCATACTATTTTGTAACATTTCATGTTGCAAAACCATGGGTGTTAAGAATCGAGCAACCCACCATGAGACAACCATTTACATTTAAACAAGGAGATTCAAATAACTGAAACCTAGCACTATGTTTCTCATTCACAATTATTTTGTGCAATTTTTTTTTTCAATAAATTGAAATTTAAACACAACAATGGAATGTGTGATTTGGAAGACATTCATACTATTTTGTAACATTCCATGTTGCAAAACCGTGGGTTTTAACAAGCAAGCAACCCACCATGAGAGAACCCTTTACGTTTGCTGGTTGACATATTTGTCATATCAATAAATACTCTCATGCCCGTATGAAGTGACAACCTAGCCAATAGTTGAATCGCTTGTGATGGAAATCGTGAGCATTCTCTACTTATTTTACAAGGTGCAACTACCTTCAAAGATGTTCAATGAATGAAATCCAGATGTGCTTTTAACCGAAAAGCAGGAAAGGAAAACAAATAACATGTGCATAAACATGACATAGATGCAATATATTAATCTCAAAAAGAGGGAAATATGAATAAATGACACACAGTTCATCTACTACACATTCCTAGATATTGAACAACTAAAGATAAATAATAGACTAATTTCACAGGATGATTTATTTTAGAATTCACAGATTTAGCAAATAAAACATCAACACAATTCGACACAGCAAATATCATATTGAAGAACGATCACATAAGCACAAAAACATTTGCGATCAAGAAAATATTAACAAACTCAAAGATTCAGTCTTATTTCCTTTTTTCTCAATACAAAATATGGGTTCAAAGACTCCATGGCTACGTAAAAAAATTGTGTCAAAAGAGAAAATTCCCTTCTCCCCCCTTTTTCTCTCTTTCTTTCTTACCCTTTTTTTCTCCAATAACTATTCATAATCCCCCCTTAAAAATGGTCGACGTTGCAATAATTCATCAAGAAACGGACACCATTTCTATTACACCCTAGGATTTCGGTCACTATTCATAATTACAAATTTTTCATGCATGTAAAGTAAAGATTCAGTTTTTGTCGAAAGAAACCATTTTCGTTGACAACTGCAAAAATGAACCAAGTTTGCTAAACTACCGGAGGAGCCGGGGCTTGGAAAAGCTCCGCAAGCATTTCATTAACCAAATTATTAAATTTGGCTCGCTCTTCCTCTCTATCTAAGATAGAGATCACCTTGTGATATTTAGTGTAGCTGGTCTTTTCCTTCCATGCAAGTGAACGTAGCTTAGAAACAATGTCGATTTGTTCCTCCTCGGGCCACATTAAATTAGATTGAATAAGTGGTACTAGCTCATTTTCCCATTCCGCAACTTCACCAAGAAGCACCATGTCAAAGAAAAAAACCTGGGATCAACACAACAATGAAATGTGTGATTTTGAATATATTCATACTTTTTTGTAACATTCCATGTTGCAAAATTGTGGGTGTTAAGAAGCAAGCAACCCACCATGAGACAACCCTTTACATTTAAACAAGCAGACTCAAATAACTGAAACCCAACACTGTGTTTCCCATTCACAATTATTTTGTGCAGTTTTTTTCAATCCATTGAAATTTAAACACAACAATGGAATGTGTGATTTGGAAGAAATTCATACTGTTTTGTAACAATCCATGTTGCAATACCCTGAGTTTTAATAAGCAAGCAACCAACCATGAGACAACCCTTTACATTTAAACAAGGAGATTCAAATAACTGAAACCCAGCACTGTGTTTCCCATGCACAATTATTTTGTGCATTTTTTTTCAATCAACTAAAATTTAATCACAACAATGGAATGTGTGATTTGGAAGACATTCATAATATTTTATAACATTCCTTGTTGCAAAACCGTGGGTGTTAAGAAGCAATAAACCCACCATGAGACAACCCTTTACATTTAAACAAGGAGATTCAAATAACTGAAACCCAACACTGTGTTTCTCATTCACAATTATTTTATGCATTTTTTTTTTTAATCAGCTAAAATTTAAACACAACAATGGAATGTGTGATTTGGAAAACATTCATACTATTTTGTAACATTCCATGTTGCAATATCGTAGGTTTTAAGAAGAAAGCAACTAACCATGAGACAACCCTTTACATTTAAACAAGGAGATTCAAATAATTGAAACCCAACACTCTGTTTCCCATTCACAATTATTTTGTTTAGTTTTTTTTTCAATCGATTGAAATTTAAACACAACAATGGAAAGTGTGATTTGGAAGACATTCATATTTTTTTGTAACATTCCATGTTGCAAAACCATGGGTGCTAAGAAGCAAGCAACGCACCATGAGACAACCATTTACATTTAAACAAAGAGATTCAAATAACTGAAACCCAACACTCTATTTCCCATTCACAATTATTTTGTGCAATTTTTTTTCAATCCACTGAAATTTAAACACAACAATGGAAGGTGTGATTTGGAAGACATTCATATTGTTTTGTAACATTCTATTTTGAAAACCATGGGTGTTAAGAAGAAATCAACCCACCATGAGACAACCATTTACATTTAAACAAGGAGATTCAAATAACTGAAACCTGGCACTGTGTTTCTCATTCACAATTATTTTGTGCACTTTTTTTTCAATCAACTGAAATTTAAACACAACAATGGAATGTGTGATTTGGAAAAGATTCATATTGTTTTGTAACATTCCATGCTGCAAAACCGTGGGTGTTAAGAAGCAAGAAACCCACCATGAGACAACCCTTTACATTTAAACAAGGAGATTCAAATAATTGAAACCCAACACTAATTTGTTTCCCATTCACAATTATTTTGTGCACTTTTTTTTCAATCAATTGAAATTAAAAAAAAACAATAGAATGTGTGATTCCGAAGACATTCATAATGTTTTGTAACATTCCATGTTGCAAAATTGTGGGTGTTAAGAATCAAACAACCGACCATGAGACAACCCTTTACATTTAAACAAAAAGATTCAAATAACTGAGACGCAACACTCTGTTTTCCATTCACAATTATTTTGTTTAGTTTTCTTTCAATCAATTGAAATTTAAACACAACAATGGAATGTGTGATTTGGAAGACATTCATTTTGTTTTGTAACATTCCATGTTGCAAAATCGTGGGTGTTAAGAAGCAAGCAACCCACCATGAGACAACCATTTACATTTAAACGAGGAGATTCAAATAATTGAAACCCAACACTATGTTTCCCATTCATAATTATTTTGTGCACTTTTTTTTCAATCAACTGAAATTTAAATACAACAATGGAATGTGTGATTTGGAAGACATTCATATTGTTTTGTATTATTTCATGTTGCAAAACCATGTATGTTAAGAAGAAAGCAACCCACCATGAGACAACTCTTTACATTTAAACAAGGAGATTCAAATAACTGAAACCCAGCATTGTGTTTCCCATTCACAATTATTTTGTGCAATTTTTTTTCAATGAACTGAAATTTAAACACAACAATGAAATGTCTTATTTGGAACACATTCATACTATTTCGTAACATTCCATGTTGCAAAACCGTGGGTGTTAAGAAGAAAGAAACCCACCATGAGACAAACCTTTACATTTAAACAAGGAGATTCAAATAATTGAAACCCAACACTGTGTATCCCATTCGCAATTATTTTGTTTAGTTTTTTTTCAATGAACTGAAATTTAAACACAACAATAGAATGTGTGATTTGGAAGACATTCATACTATTTTGTAACATTCCATGTTTCAAAACCATGGGTGTCAAGAAGCAAGCAATGCACCACGAGACAAACATTTACATTTAAACAAAGAGATTCAAATAACTGAAACCCAACACTGTGTTTTCTCATTCACAATTATTTTGTACAATTTTTTTTCAATCAACTGAAATTTAAACACAACAATGAAATGTGTGATTTGGAAGACATTCATAATATTTTGTAACATTCTATGTTCCAAAACCGTGAGTGTTAAGAAGAAAGAAACCCACCATGAGACAAACCTTTATATTTAAACAAGGAGATTCAAATAATTGAAACCTAACACTATGTTTCCCATTCACAATTATTTTGTGTTTTTTTTAATTCAATCCATTGAAATTTAAACACAACAATGGAATGTTTGATTTGGAAGACATTCATTTTGTTTTGTAACATTCCATATTGCAAAAATGTGGATGTTAAGAAGCAAGAAACCTACCATGAGACAACCCTTTATATTTAAACAAGAAAATTCAAATAACTAAAACATAACACTGTGTTTCTCATTCACAATTATTTTGTGTAGTTTTTTATTCAATCCATTGAAATTTAAACACTACAATGGAATGCGTGATTTGGAAGACATTCATATTATTTTGTAACATTCTATATTGCAAAACCATGGGTGTTAAGAAGCAAGCAACCCACCATTAGACAACCCTTTACATTTAAACAAGGAGATTCAAATAACTAAAACCCAACACTGTGTTTTCTCATTCACAATTATTTTGTACACTTTTTTTTTGAATTGACTGAAATTTAAACACAACAATGGAATGTGTGATTTGGAAGACATTAATATTGTTTTGTAACATTCCATGTTAGAAAATTGTGGGTGTTAAGAAGCAAGCAACCTACCATGAGACAACCCTTTACATTTAAACAAGGAGATTCAAATAACTGAAACCCAGTACTGTGTTTCCCGTTCACAATTATTTTGTGCAGTTTTTTATTCAATCTACTAAAATTGAAACACAACAATGAGATGTGTCATTTGGAAGACATTCATACGGTTTTGTAACATTCCATGTTGCAAAATCGTGGGTGTTAAGAAGCAAAGAAACCCACCATGAGACAACCCTTTACATTTAAACAAGGACATTCAAATAACTGAAACCCAACGCTGTGTTTCTCATTCACAATTAATTTGTGCAGTTTTTTTCAATCAACTGAAATTTAAATACAATAATGGAAAGTGTGATTTGGAAGACATTCATACTATTTTGTAACATTCCATGTTGAAAAACCGTGGGTGTTAAGAAGCAAGAAACCGGCCATGAGAAAACACTTTACATTTAAACAAGGACATTCAAATAATTGAAACCCAACACTGTGTTTCTCATTCACAATTATTTTGTGCAGTTTCTTTTTTTAATCAACTGAAATTTAAACACAACAATGGAAGCTGTGATTTGGAAGACATTCATAATATTTTGTAACATTCCATGTTGCAAAACCGCGGGTGTTAAGAAGCAAGCAACCCACCATGAGACAACCATTTACATTTAAATAAGGAGATTCAAATAACTAAAACCTAGCACTGTGTTTGTCATTCACAATTATTTTGTGCACATTTTTTTTCAATCAACTATAATTTAAACACAACAATGGAATGTGTGATTTGGAAGAAATTCATCTTGTTTTGTAACATTCCATGTTGCAAAACTGTGGGTTTTAAGAAGCAAGCAACCCACCATGAGACAACCCTTTACATTTAAACAAGAACATTCAAATAACTGAAACCCAGCATTGTGTTTCCCATTCACAGTTATTTTGTGTAGATTTTTTTTCAATCCATTTAAATTTAAACACAACAATGGAAGGTGTGATTTGGAAGACATTCATACTATTTTGTAACATTCCATGTTTCAAAACCATGGGTGTTAATAAGCAAGAAACCAACCATGAGAAAACACTTTACATTTAAACAAGGACATTCAAATAATTGAAACCCAACACTGTGTTTCTCATTCACAATTATTTTGTGCAGTTTCTTTTTTTAATCGACTGAAATTTAAACACAACAATGGAAGCTGTGATTTGGAAGACATTCATAATATTTTGTAACATTCCATGTTGCAAAACCGCGAGTGTTAAGAAGCAAGCAACCCACCATGAGACAACCATTTACATTTAAACAAGGAGATTCAAATAACTAAAACCTAGCACTGTGTTTGTCATTCACAATTATTTTGTGCACGTTTTTTTTCAATCAACTGTAATTTAAACACAACAATGGAATGTGTGATTTGGAAGAAATTCATCTTGTTTTGTAACATTCCATGTTGCAAAACTGTGGGTTTTAAGAAGCAAGCAACCCACCATGAGACAACCCTTTACATTTAAACAAGAACATTCAAATAACTGAAACCCAACATTGTGTTTCCCATTCACAGTTATTTTGTGTAGATTTTTTTTCAATCCATTGAAATTTAAACACAACAATGGAAGGTGTGATTTGGAAGACATTCATACTATTTTGTAACATTCCATGTTTCAAAACCATGGGTGTTAAGAAGCAAGAAACCGACCATGAGAAAACACTTTACATTTAAACAAGGACATTCAAATAATTGAAACCCAACACTGTGTTTCTCATTCACAATTATTTTGTGCAGTTTCTTTTTTTAATCGACTGAAATTTAAACACAACAATGGAAGCTGTGATTTGGAAGACATTCATAATATTTTGTAACATTCCATGTTGCAAAACCGCGAGTGTTAAGAAGCAAGCAACCCACCATGAGACAACCATTTACATTTAAACAAGGAGATTCAAATAACTAAAACCTAGCACTGTGTTTGTCATTCACAATTATTTTGTGCACGTTTTTTTTCAATCAACTGTAATTTAAACACAACAATGGAATGTGTGATTTGGAAGAAATTCATCTTGTTTTGTAACATTCCATGTTGCAAAACTGTGGGTTTTAAGAAGCAAGCAACCCACCATGAGACAACCCTTTACATTTAAACAAGAACATTCAAATAACTGAAACCCAGCATTGTGTTTCCCATTCACAGTTATTTTGTGTAGATTTTTTTTCAATCCATTGAAATTTAAACACAACAATGGAAGGTGTGATTTGGAAGACATTCATACTATTTTGTAACATTCCATGTTTCAAAACCATGGGTGTTAAGAAGCAAGAAACCCACAATGAGACAACCATTTACATTTAAACAAGGAGATTCAAATAACTGAAAGCCAACATTGTGTTATCATTCACAATTATTTTTTGCACTTTTTTTTTCAATCAACTGAAATTTAAACACAGTAATGGAATGTGTGATTTTGAAGATATTCATACTGTTTTGTAATATTCCATGTTGCAAAAGCATGGGTGTTAAGAAGCAAGCAACCGACCATGAGACAACCATTTACATTTAAACAAAGAGATTAAAATAACTAGAACCCAACACTGTGTTTCCCATTCACAATTATTTTTTTTAGTTTTTTATTCAATTCACTGAAATTTAAACACAACAATGGAATGTGTGATTTGGAAGACATTCATACTGTTTTGTAACATTCCATGTTGCAAAACCATGGGTGTTAAGAAGCAAGCAACCCACCATGAAACAACCCTTTACATTTAAACAAGGAGATTCAAATAACTTAAACCCAACACTGTGTTTCCCATTCACAATTATTTTGTGCACTTTTTTTTTCAATCAACTGAAATTTAAACATAACAATGGAATGTGTGATTTGGAAGACATTCTTACTATTTTGTAATATTTCATGTTGCAAAACTGTGGGTTTTAAGAAGCAAGCAACCCACCATGAGACAACCCTTTACATTTAAACAAGGTGATTCAAATAATTGAAACCCAACACCGTGTTTTCCCATTCACAATTATTTTGTTTAGTTTTTTTTCAATCAACTAAAATTTAAACACAACAGTGAAATATGTGATTTGGAAGACATTCATACTATTTTGTAACATTCCATGTTGCAAAACCATGGGTGTTAAGAAGCAAGCAACCCACCACAAGACAACTCTTTAAACAAGGAGATTCAAATATTGAAAACCTAGCACTGTGTTTCCCATTCACAATTATTTTGTGCATTTTTTTTTTCAATCAACTAAAATTTAAACAGAACAATGGAATGTGTGATTTTGAAGACATTCATACTGTTTTGTAGTATTCTATGTTGCAAAACCATGGGTGTTAAGAAGCAAGCAATCCACCATGAGACAACCCTTTACATTTAAACAAGGAGATTCAAATAACTGAAACCCAACACTGTGTTTTCCCATTCACAATTAATTTGGGCAGTTTTTTTTTCAATCAACTAAAATTTAAACACAACAATGGAATGTGTGATTTGGAAGACATTCATACTATTTTGTAACATTCTATGTTGCAAAACTGTGGGTGTTAAGAAGAAAGCAACCCACCATGAAACAACCCTTTACATTTAAACAAGGAGATTCAAATAACTTAAACCTAGCACTGTGTTTCCCATTCACAATTATTTTGTGCACTTTTTTTTTTTAATCAATTGAAATTTAAACACAACAATGGAATGTGTGATTTGGAAGACATTCTTATTGTTTTGTAATATTTCATGTTGCAAAACTGTGGGTTTTAAGAAGCAAGCAACCCACCATGAGACAACCATTTACATTTAAACAAGGAGATTCAAATAACTAAAACCCGACACTGTGTTTCCCATTCACAATTATTTTGTGCACTTTTTTTTTCAATCAACTGAAATTTAAACACAACAATGGAATGTGTGATTTTGAAGACATTCAAGAAGCTGAAATACTCCACATTGTGTTTCCCAAATTTCAAATTAAAAGATCTTGTAAAACCCTCTGCTTGCAACCGAATTACCCCTCACCTCAATTTGGTTGGTATTATCCTCCAAATCCTCCACGTGCACTCCACACTTCAGCTTACAACCTCAATTTGGTCGGTATTCTCCTCCAGGTCATCCACGTGCATTATGACATTCAACTTTCTCTTTCAACGTGCAGACTATAAACAAATAGTATTTTCACCTTTCTTTCTCGAAACAAAAAACCTCCCCAAAAAAGCCCACATCATTCTCCAATTTTCTCTTGCCAGACAAAAGAAACTTGTCGAGAAATATTTCCCCCCCACCTTTTTCCCCCGGCAACAGGCGGGAAAACTAATTGACGACGCCACTAACTCTTACCAAACCATCGTCAAACGTCTCATCCTATTTGCTGCTTTTCGCGTTGATCGCCGATCTAGTGGGCCCTGCACTACGACGTCTCGTCATGTTATGTATGTTTCTATGTATGTTGTTATGTATGTTTTTCATGCATTTTTGTATGTACATAGGTTAATTTTGTCTAGGATTTAGCCAACTCCTTTTAAATAAGCTAGAAATTTTAATACATATTCTTATATATTTGTTTTGTTCACTATTATTAAATTTCAACCTTGAATGAATATTTAATATATACCATAATAGTTAATATATATATAATTTTAAATAAACACTCACATATATATATGAATTGATTGATTGATTGATTTATTTTTATTATCTCATGTTTACATTTTTTAGAATGGAAAGAGCAAAAGAAGAAAATGTATAAACTCAAAGAGAAGAATATAGAAAAACTATCTACTAATGAATTTTTATACAGAAACCTTTTATAATCAAGAGGGTTTTCATTTATATTTATTATAATCAACACACAAATAATAATTATTTCCCTACAAACATAGGTGGTTTACTTTTTAATACAGAGAGATATATATTTATGCATTGAAAATTACATGATACCTTGAATATATATATTAAGGAAGATCCTTTTCCTAAAAATTTAAATCTTATCTCAACCATCATAGTTTATCCCCTATCCATTTTCCCTTTAGTTTACTTTCTAATAGAAATATAGTAAGAAATCAATTTCAGCTTTTATGATGACTTGGATGAATATTTCTCACAAATCCATAAAATCTTATTTCTTTTGGACTCTACATCTAGTTTAGCACAAACTCATAATTTTTTTTCTCTTCATTGCAACAAAATATAAAACCTTCAATATTGCACACAATATTAATAAATACAAAGAACAATACCCAAAAGAATAAGGCTTTCTCTTTTCATTATTTCATCTTAAACAATATACTAGCCTTCAACATTACAAAAAATACATAAGAATGAAATGAATAACACACAACTAAATAAGGCTTACTCTTTTTCCATTTTCTCTCAAGATGCACGAAAACACCACTTTCTATATTACAAACAAACTTTTAGAATTACAAAGGAGGGCACACAATTGGTTCGGGCTTGCTCTCCACCCTACTGTAATGGCATCATGGAGCCTCGTGGGATCTAGCCATACACTCGAGCAAGGAATTATTTAAGCTCCACAATGATTGATGGAGTCTTTTCTCATTTTTACAAGGGACAAAACTAACATAACACCCATTTTCAAGCATCTAAATTATCTACTATCTATTTTCAACCATATTTTATACACTGTCACCTTTTTACAACCAATAAACAAGGGTAAATGAAAGTATGAAGACCTTATCTCTTTTCTTTTAGATGGAAGGAAGTGAAGTCTTGTATCCATCTCTCCTATCCAAACCAAGCCATCTTGATCACTATCTTTCAAAAGAGGTGGACTCCTCACCTCTTCTCTTTCTTTCTACCATCTCCACTAAAGTTCTCCAAGAGGAGAAGTGGGTAACACCCCACTCCTTCTTCCTCTCCAAAATATATAGGAGTTTCAACTTACAAATTTTGGGTGAGGAGGTGAGAAGTGTACCTACCTCCATCAATGAGTCTTTTTCTTATTAAAGAGGAACATACATTTGGAAAATCCCTCCATCATTCTATCTCATCTACTCCCCAAAACTCGTCACTCTCCATTATGAGGGCTTTTTGGGGGTCAAATCATGTCCTTGGGGCACTATTATATGACCACTTGACCCCTACCACTATGGTATAGACCCTAGGGGGTTTCTTTTTGCATCCCAATCAAGGAAATTGACCAACAACCCTCTTTAAAGACCCACTTAAGGTTCCATCCGAGTTTCACACTTGGATAAGGGTTCCTAACCCCTAACCCTGGCACTTATACCCAAATTCCCTCACAAACCAACAATAAATTATCCTTTAATACCAACCTCTACAACTTTAATCTACCAACACATTAATTTTACTTATTTCTAAGCCCCAAAAGGGGTCACATTCATAACCACAAGAAGGCACCCTTTTTTTTGGTTTTATTTCAATGATCTTCCCTTCTCATACCAAAATCCTCTCCTGCATAGTACCAATGAAACCATAAGCGACAATCGTACATTACATAAATTTTCTAGTTGAATATTTTAAGATTTTATAGCATACAATATCATTCAAAATTCCCATTCAAAATCCCACACTTTATGAGGGTTTAATACTTTCATGGTAGTGATAATGAAACAATGATCAAAATGAAATACAACAATATTGTCATACAATTCATATTATTTGTTGCACGCAATATAACTTACCATCTATATATGGAAAACATATAACAAATTAGGTTTGTTATTAAGCACAATTAAAGCGGGGTCTTACACATTCCGTCATATTCACTCATTTTCGAGAGATTGACCCAAATATTTAATTTTTCTATAAAACTCTTGAGAGATCATCCTACCTCCATTTTCTTCATTCGCTAGGACAAACTGGTGCATGTCACCAAATTTCCATACTTTCTTTGAAACAACACTATAAAACACATTGTTTCAAAGACGGGGGAAATGTAGACACTTGAATTTGATTAACATATTCCTAACAAAACATCATTATTTTCCATCATTAGGTACCATCAATTTGTCTTCTGCATTAATTAAATAATTTTATTATTTAATTAAATTACCTTATTTCACCAATTTTTTATTTATTAATTAAATAATTTTGATTATTTAATTAATTTACTAATCATTATTCTATTAATTAAATATTTTTATTATTTAATTAATTTCCCACTTTTATCAATTATTTAATTTATTCATTTCCACTAAAATAAATAAAATCATTTATTTTATTTATTTATCCACCTTGCACATGTCACTAATAATTTTTTTAAAAATTATTTATTAATTACCCATGCATTTCCACCTCACTAGTTAACCGAGACTAGCATTTAGTTCACTCATTAATCAATCCAGACAACTTCCACTCACTCCAAGTTTACTAGTCAATAAATTTAGTCTACTAATTCATCTATTTTGTTCAGCTTCCGCTCAATCTCACTTATCTCTCCAATCAAATCTCTTAACTAACTCACACAACCAATTAACTATCCAATCAAATCCTCTCAATAATTTTGAGTCATTGGTCTACTCAATATCTCATTAGATCTTGGCCATTGATCGATATCTCCAAATTTATAAAACAAACCTATCACTCATCAATCTCTCTCTCAGATCGTTTGGAGAAACTATGTACTCGAATAATTGTAATGTGTTGCTATTATGCTACTAAAAATCTGAGAGCAACTTAGCATAACACTTTTCTCCAAGGTGAATAGAGGAGAACAATGGAGTTATGCTAGGGCAGATTGTGTGTTTTTATGTGTGTAGGTTTACATTGCCTTTGATTCCGTTTGCTTTATTTGCTTCATTGATATGATATTTTGATTGTGTTCATGCTTTTTCTTATTGTTTATCCTTTAGTTTTACAATCAAATTTCTAGGTCATACAATAGTCATTTATTATTGAATTAATTTTTATTGCAACACTCATTTTCAAATTAATTAATTTGGTAGACTCGCAAAAATGACTTGAAATGTGGGATAATGAAGAATGAGTAGATTTTAAATAGTGAAAGTTATAAGTAGGTAATAGGATGGATGGGGAATATGGGATGGAAAGGTGTTTTTCTTAGGTTATGCTTAAAAACTGTAGAGAGCAATTGTTATTTTGATATAGAAAATGGATATTATGCAACAAGGTATGAGGAAATAGGGTGAAATAATTAATCATATTATTTGCATGGACTTTGAATCTATAAACAAAAGGGTTGTCTTTATTCATTCCTGTAAAGTGGGAAAAGTGATAGATCTAACTAGTAGATTAACTAGGATTAACTCTTTCCCTTTGACTCCAAACTTGAGCACAAAACAAACTAGGGTTGATGATTGTTTTTCTACCACAATGGAGAGCCAATCTCCTAGGGTTTGGTCCTTTTGAGTTACAAGGAGAATAATTTTGAGGTGTGTTTTAATAACCCTATTTGACATAAACCCTAGATCCAAAAATGCAATTTATTGCACAAACAAAAATAAAATTTTTTAGAACAATTATAGATCTGGGAAAGAGATACAAAGAGGAATCTATGACTGTAAGTTGGTCTTGAATTACGAGTGTGGCTTCCCTAGGCTAGAAAATATTTTTTTGGGGATCTAAAAACCCAGATGTTGTGTTATAGTTTTCATTGTGTTTCCTATAGTTGCATGCTAATAAAGCCTTTGTATCTCACCTACACACATGAAAGAGGGGAAAATCTTGTGTTGTATAGGGGCTTTCCTAATTCAAACCCCATTTTGGTGTTTCTTCCTCCACTTACAACAAATGATGAGGAACAAGATGGCATTCCCTAGGTCAAGCATAGGCCAAAATAATAATTGATTAAAATGACAAATGATAAATGATAATGTTACCTCGGTATGAAACCCTTTTCAAAGTGATTCTCACAACATAAGTTTCCACCAAGGTTTGTTTGATGGATGCTTGAATTACTTGATAGACCTACAAGAGTTTATTCAAAAAAACATAACAGATCATTGTTGCTATCATGTAGAGGATAACTCAATACATCTTCACAATAAGTGCATCATAATATCCTCTCCTTCATAATTATCTTCTAATGTTCAAATGAGAAGAAAACTTACTTATATATGCATCTTGATTGATATTTTGATTGTAGGCCAACCAGATATCCTTTTTAATTCTCCAAATACCAACACAAAAAAAATTAATTTGAATTAGGCCCCCTTTAAGGTCAAGGGTTCCCATGCACCTTGTTGGAGTACAAGAAACACTAAGAGGGGGGTGAATCAGTTTTTCAATAATCAACTTCAATTCAATGGTTTTTCAAAACACATAATCTCTTTGTAATCATTGAATGTTCAATTTCAAGAGTGTAACCAAATGCGATAGCCAATAGCATATCCTTAAACAATCATGAAAACTCAAAATTTTGCAAAGTAAATAAAGGAAGCAACAAGACTAAATTTTATGAATCATGATAATCACATGGACCACAAAAGAACCATAAAACAAAAAATTTATGAGTGGAAAACCCTCATAGGGATAAAAAACCACTAGGGAAAAATGTCGTACTGGCTTAATAAAATCCCACTAATTATAGAGCCTCACTGGCTACTTTTTGTGCCTTGTTGGAAAAGCCTCACTAGCTATAAAATATGCCTCACTAGAAAAGCCTCACTAGCAAATACAACCTCACTAGAAAATACCTCACTGGCAAAAGGTCAACCTTTGTCTCAATAACATGACCTTACAACATTTTGTAAATCTTGAAAGAATAAAATACAAAGGATTTCTCTGTTTCACTTTAGTTCATTATAAATTTTTGCATTAACACATTTTATGTCCTGTAGATTGAAATCTAGAAAACATAAAACATACTAATTTTATCTCTTCACTAATTTTGTATATTACAAATCAAGTTTCAATTTGGTGTTCAATTGTAATGACTCTTAACAGAGTATACTATCACATATATTCATTCATACCATATGGTCAAGTGATCTTAACATAATAATCAACCAATAAAATAAAGCTACCTGAGAATAATTTATAAACTATAAACCTGCTCATAACTGAATGAATCACCAAATGGTGATAACCACCATAAAAATACCTATCACCAAAGATCAAGTCCATTGCAAGATACACTTCAATATTTGTTAGGCTGAGACACCCAAGATGTTGTCAAAAAATTAAAGCCATAGAAACATTACATTGACCTATTACCCCTTTAAAATATAGTTTGCAAAACCCTTTGAGAGTTTTGAAACAATATAGCCAATAATGTAAGAAAGACAGGTCGAGATACACAAATCATAATCGATTGGTGAAGCTAGAAAACACAAACCCGCTTCCTGAAACCAAAGTCTATCAGACACCATACCACCAACATTGTCACATCAAAACCATAATGTCTTTGAACACTAACTTGCACTGTCAAAGCCTTCATGCCCTAACACACTATTATGTGTTATGATGAACAAAACATAATCATGTGCCCAAAACAATAAGCTCGAGAAACTTCCTTAAGATAATGAAATACACACAATGATGAGCCCGATAAAATGCCTGTGAAAACTTTAATAATATAAACACCATCTGATGCTAAACACTTTATTATTTATTTTATCCATTGCAATAATATGAACTTCATTATTCCTCATGGTGTTTGTGCAAATAATCAACTCATGGTGTTTGACCTTTCAAATTGAATCCAACGTAATGATGAGCAACAAAACAACCTCATAGAAGATTGTTTGACATCTATGCCAAAACACTATCAATGCCATCAAGGAGTGGGGTCAACAAACTCCCCCTTTGGTATTGAGGTGAAACTTACCATCACTGCCCAATAAAAAATGCTATCACGTGTGATGCCATTGTTCGACCAATATAAGCTTACTATTATGAGAAACCAGAATCTAGAAAGAACTAAAACAGTAATATACCAAATAACCAAAATGAGAATAGCATATATAACCACTAGAAATGGCAATAAGTAACCATCAGCATATACCAAGTAACAAAGTGATTGAACTGAAGTATGTCAACATCAACTATGAGCATATCAACTAACCATATCTTATGCATATAAAATAAAACTATGCCAAAACCAATATACCAAACAAATACAATTCACTGAAAATATCTCCCCTTTTTGACAACAATACCAAAGGGTGAAATGAGGCATGAGAACAACCTTATCACTGTTAGCAATAAACACCAAACTATGAATGCAAATGAGTACCAACAATGTCATGATTATAAACTAGATGAGCTGAGGATTACCAAATTATATCAACTATAGAATGCAACTTTACCAACTCAAATGAGCAAAAATTGTGCCAAAACTGTTACCAAGGAAAATAGTTATCACTATGATAACAACTATATGAGCAGCATACCAAACTACCACAACAAATGAACATATCTGCATAGAAACCTGTATCAACTTATAAATAGAGAGAAGCATATCAAAATATAAATTGTATGAGAGATCAATTGCATAATAACTGTAGAAAATATCAAACTTGTCTCCCCCTGAGTCAACTAAAGAATGACCAACTGAGAATACCAAAAACCATTGAGCAAGTCATAGTCAACAAATCATCAAATCTGAAGTCAAAGACAACAAAGCACGCCAATTGTGAAGTATGAATGTAGCCAAAAAAATTAATACAATATGAACCAGATCACTATCAAGAAGGAACAAAGATAACTTCTAAATTAAATGCATTGGAATACAAGTAATCACAGACTGATACAACTATCAATCTATCATCACTGTACAAGAATGAATCATAAACTCATAATGAAGAGGCCAATCATTGAACCAAGAACTTCTTATGCATACTAAGTATCTGAACAGAAAAGAACATGTAGGAAATATGAACAAGCCCTAAAACCTTGTAAAATAGGTATGTGTATATTACTGGTACTAGACATAAACAAGATGAACTACTCCCCCTAAAATCAATGATGTCAATTAAAATGTCAAAACAACTCACGGATTCAACTATTTCCATACAACAAGAAACATCTAAATTTGTTTTGTATTCAAGCACTTCTTATGTTCATGAAAGTTCAAGCATCAAGGAAACACTACAAGGCTGCAAGATCATGCCAAAAACTTCAAGGTATCCAAAACATTGTTCATGCCAAAATCCACTATCCAAACTACAAGAGTTGAACCGTTGTTCCACAAGAATATCATCAAATATTGTCACACAAAACATAGAGGTACATGCAAGATTCCTTTAAAGAATCACACTATCCTTTCAAAATGCAGAGACACTATTAAAGCACTAGCGTAGCATCTGCATACCAAACAGTCAATGTTGTCAAGACTAGTATTCATGGAATAGTTGTAGCAACAAACTATGAACCATCAGTACTAGTACTTGTATGCCATATCATCTACTTTGGATGATTGTCGTCACTATCCTCAAGGGTACCACAATCACTTATATTTATACTACCAACTATCACCATACAACAATAAACCTTTGGAACCCATCTAAACACCATAACATTGTACTCAAATAATTGTCCTGAAGCATCACTGCAATAAAATGTAGCACACGAACCAAGAACACCAATAATAGTATAAGTCACTCTCAACCTTGTATCAAGCCAAAATATCAATCATGATATGAATCAACACCTTTGCATATGACACCAATACTAATATTTTTGACATCAATGAACTGACATCTTTGACATCCTCAATAGGCAACTCAATGAATGAACAAACACCCTTTGAATGGATTAATACCATGAACATATTTGTCATGAATGAGCAAGCATGAACACATCAAGAATAAGAAATATTACCTTTTCATCATAAATCATCAGGAGATGAGCAACAAACACTCCTTTTGCAGCAAAAACACTCTCAAGACAAAATGGCATTGTATATGAACAATCATACAAGTCACTGTAGTTGACTATCACCATGATGTTACTGAACAATCATTGTCTTGTGAATGAAGCAAGAGTATATCCATTGATTTCTTTTCCAATTTGACATTAAAGACTTTTCCTTTGAACCCTCTCAAGATGACTATCTTCTCATGAAAACAAATCATAAAGATCATTATGCATAGTACTACACTACTCCACAGAGATTTGCAAACATATTCACCATATTAACACCTACTCCTTGCAGATAGTCACTTGACCACCTATTATTTCACTGTCAATAACACTATGCATGAATATAAAATCCAAAAACATTATCCACCCTTCAATTGAAGACTTGTAATACACTAAAATAAGAGTAGATCATTGGCACCAAGATTAATGGCTTAAAGGACTGCCATTACAAGAACCCTTTGATGATCACATCAAATTTTAAGCACCGTGCTATACTCTTGAGTTTAGATCTTTTTTGTTGTCCCTTAACTATGCACTCAACTATTATTGTGTTTTACAAACCTGCCCTTACATAGATACTAGGATTTGATCAAATGAGTTCTTCATTATAAGACTAGTACCAACAAGCTCACTGTTAAGAGGAATAAAATAGCCATTGTTTCACAAGATCATTAAAAACTATCAAATTGAGAAAAAATGAAAATGCCACCTCATTATCATTGTCCAAACCATTGTCAATACAACCAAAGACTATAGTCCAAATGAATGCTACAATCATAATGATTATCTAAGTGATGTCAATGACTGTCAAGTAAATATGCAATATGCACTATCAATAAATTGTGCAAGCCATCAAGTAGAATATATATTTACTTTGCCATATTGAGTAGAAATAATACAGTCCACAAGGCAAGAATAATATCACTATGCATCAAAATCAAAACACCAACCTCACTATTCAAGTATACACACATGTTTAAACATAGTCTAAAATTTATAATGTATGAAACTCCTTAGTGAGTTATGTATCAAATCGATTGAGAATTAGTACAAAATATTTCTTTAACATCATTAAAGTATTGTTTGCATGTAGAGCATTCAAGTTCATTGTTACCAAAGATCAAGCAAGATAGTCGACCTCAAAAAAACTAGAGCTATTACCAACATTAGAACACCAAAAACATTGCAAAGACACAACTTATTATAGGGTTTGAATGATAAAACTATAAGAACCTCCCCCTATCCTCATGCTCCTTTTTTATGCACTTACACATGTCACTTGTACAATATGAAAAAGCTTAGACTCATCCTTCTCCTGGTTTTTCTTTCTTCTCCAAACCTTCTGAATACTTGTCATCTTGGGATGTTTCCCTCTCCAAACTTTCATCTCTAGTTTCACAAACCTAGTTCTATAGTGCTTTGCAACATGACCATGGTTATTGTAAACACGAAAAATATACAAATTGATCCTACACATCTGATCCTGATCTTACTAACATTAGTTTGTCTTGAATCATCTCCTAATAATCACATTTCATCTCTTAATTAAATAAATCAAATTTATCTGATTAAGTCATCATCTTCCGTTAATTAAATAAATCATTTTATTTAACTAATCCAATACTCTCTCTTTTAATTAAATAATTCACTCTATTTAATTAAATCTCTAAAGTCATCTCTTTGAATTAAATAAACTAACATTTATTTGATTTAATCTAACACCACCTTTAATTAAATAAATCATTTTTTATTTAATTAAATCTAAATAATTATTCCTCTCAAATTTGATTTAAATTAATCCTAAAATCTAAGTCAAAATTGCATCTAATTTCTACTTAAATTGATCAAATCATGATTAATCCTAATCCTAATCACTCCAATCCTCTATATTTTGCAACTTGCACAATAAATCAATTTATTTGATTTATAAATTCATCAATTTCCATTCAAAAGGGCATCTTTTGTGGAATATTCTTCCAATTCAAAAATCCCTCCAAAAGGGATGAGTACTTCCAAAAAGGCATTAAATGCCTCTTACATGTCCTTTTTCCTTGAGCCAAGTGACATTTACTCCATTCCTCTCTCCCTCCAACTTGTCATTTCATCAAACACTGGTAAATTTTGACAAAATTTCCAATGAAAGGTCGTCAAAATTTTGACGAACTTTCGTTGGAGGAATTTGGTCAAAAAATTGACAAAATTTGAAACGCCGATTTTTTGACCCAGCCGACGATCCTGGGTCAGAAAATTGACGTTTCAAATTTCGTCGATTTTTTGATGAAATATTTTCAACGAACAGTCGTCAAAATTCCAATGAACTTTCATCGAAAATTGGGTCAAAATGTATCAGTGAAATTCAAATTTGAATCTAATAGCATTTATGTGCACATTCATCAAAATGTGTTCATTCCTCCTCCAATCACATCTTGACAAGTGGCACAATGCCATTGGTCCATCTTTAATCCCACATTCATCCTATTTCACATTCCTCCATCCTTATCTCCTATAAATAGAGAGCTTCTCTATTGATTTTAGGATCCACAATTTCATCCACAATCCATGCAAGCTTACTATACTCAATTTCGTTTGCAACTTCATCCATTTTCATCATAGTTTCATAGTTTTATCAAGGTTATTGGAAAAATTGCATCAAGGAATCAAGAATCATCATCCAAGTCCATCAAATCACATCAAGGGGTTGGGAAAGGGTCATTTTCTACACATAAATGACACCAATTCCCCCATGGGATTGAAAGTTTTCTCATTAGAATAGGATTCAATTGCTTTCATTGTGTTGTTCTTCATTTCTTTTCCTATTTTGATGTTTCAATCTAATTTCATGGGGAATGTTGCTTCTTACTTGCATTTTGATCTAATTATGTGCTTGTTCTTTGTGTTTTTGTAGGTATAGGTTCACCATTCACAATTACGATATAACATATTACATTCATATTCTTAGATAATTCATATTGACTCCTTTTTTGACCTTCTTCTACAATAGCTTGCTTTATGCCCATAACCATTATATAAATAACAATAACTAGGAAATGAATAATTGTACCTCACTAATTGATCTTGCCAAGTAGGTGGAGATCCTGTGAGCCGATTGGCTCTACTTCTTCTTCCTCTATTGATGTCCTTGAATTTTCTACTATCAGTAGTCTTAGGGGCATCATAATGATAATTTAAATCTATCTTCATTCTTGGTGTTTTTCTGACTCCAAAACTCTATCCTTCTACAAAGCCCAAACTAGTAACATCCTTGTGATGTTTCTACTTACTTAACATCTCATTCAACTTGTTGGTGCTCTCATCAAATTTTTTATTCTTTTCTAACTACTTTCTAACATTCTCAAGATCTTTCCTTAGAGAGACAATTTCTCCTTCAAGCTTTTGACACTCAACTATTTTGATTTCCAAACCAGACCTTATCATATTTGCTATCCTCTTGTTTTATTCAATCCCTAATTTTAGATTGATAATCAACTCATCTGTTATAGTGTTTTCTTTTAACATAGAGTTTTTCTCTAGTTGTGTTATTAGAGACAACACTTTAGCCTCTATCTTTTGAAAATCTTCTACTTTTGTTTGTACCTTCATGCAAGTTGCTTCTTCAACTTTTCTAGACTCTTCCAATTGCAATTGTAAATCCCAATTCTCTTTTTGAGTTTCTCAATCTCATTAAGGGCATAAATAAGTTCACCTTGAAAATCAATTTCACATTCATCTTCAACATACTCTTGTTCAAAATCACTCACAATGTGATCTACTTCTTTGTCTACACTCTTCACTAAAAAATCATTTTTTGTACTAGGTTTAAGTGGTGTTTGTCGTTCAACATTCTACTAGGTATTTCTTTTTTCTCTGTTTCTTTTACTTTTTTCCATAATGAGTACTCCACTACTAGGAACCCCTGATTTGGTTAGACTTGTGGCAAGGGTATGGCTCTAACACCACTTGTTGGAGTATGGGAAACACTGAGAGGGGGGTGAATCAGTGTTTCAATAATCAAATTCAATTCAATGGTTTTTCAAAACACATAATCTCTTTGTAATCATTGAATTTTCAATTTCAAGAGTGTAACCAAATGTGATAGCCAATAGCAGATCCTTAAACAATCATCAAAACTCAAATGTTGCAAAGTAGATAAAGGAAGCAACAAGACTAAATTTTATGAATCATGATAATCAAATGGACCACAAAAGAACCATAACACATTTTTTATGAGTGGAAAACCCTCATAAGGATAAAAAAATAACTTGGGAGAAATGCCTCACTGGCTTAATAAAATCCCACTAATTACAGAGCCTCACTAGCTACTTTTAGTGCCTCATTTGCAAAACCTCACTAGCTACAAAATATGCCTCACTGGAAAAAGGTCAACCTTTGTCTCACTGACATGACCTTACAAAATTTTGTAAATCTTGAAAGAATAAAAGGCATAGGGTTTCTCTATTTCACTATAGTTCATTACAACTTTCTGCATTATCACATTTTATGTCTTGTAGATTTCATTGATTAAAATCTAGAAAAAATAGAACATATTAATTTTATCCCCTCACTATTTTGCATATTACAAATTAAGTTTCAATTTTGTGTTCAATAGTAATGACTCTTAACAGAGTATACTATCACATATATGTATTCATACCATATGGTCAAGTGATTTCAGCATAATAATCAACCAATAGAACAAAGTTGCCTAAGAACAATTTATATACTATAAACCTACTCATAACTTAATGAATCATCGAATGGTGATAGCCACCATAAAAATACCTATCACTAAAGATCAAGTCCATTGCAAGATACACTTCAATATTTGCTAGGTCAAGACACCCAAGATTTTTTCAACAGATTAAATCCATAGAAACATGACATCGACCTATTAAACCTTTGAAATATAGTTTGTAAAACCCTTCAAGAAATTTGAAACAATTCAACCAATAATGTAAGAAAGATAGGTCGAGATACACAAGTCATAGTCGATCGTTGAAGCTAAAAAACACAAACCCACTTCTTGAAATCAAAGTCTTCCAACCACCATACCACCAACATTGTCACATCAGAACCATAATGTCTTTGAACCCTAACTTCTATTGTCGAATCCTTCATTTCCTAGCACACCACTATGTGTTATTAATGAAAAAAAAAATCATGTGCCCAAAACAATAAACTCGAGAACCTTCCTTAAGATAATGAATGAAACTTTATAATACACATAATGATGATCCTGATAAAATTCCTTTGAAAAATTTAATAATATAAACACAATTTGATGCTAAACACTTTATTATTTCTTTTGTCCATTGCAATAATATGAACTTCATTATTCCTCATGGTGTTTGTGCAAATAATCAACTCATGGTGTTTGACCTTTCAAATTGAATCCAACATATTTATGAGCAACAAAACAACATTGTAGAAGATTGTTTGACATCTATTCCAAAACACATCAATGCCATCAAGGAGTGGGGTCAACACCCCTAACTAGGTGATTTTTGCTCAAATTTATTGGGATGTCGGGGGTTTTAATGTATTTTCATAATCTGGCCTCAAAACAAATAAATTATTATTATAATTAAAGTTTTATGAAAAATTGGGTGTCCATGTAGTGTGGAATTGTCAAGGTCGATAATTTATGATGCTAAAGTTAGCCCCCACTTTAGTGAGAGTATGATCTTACATTCATACTCACACTAAGGGAACAAATTATTTAATCAAAATGTTGAAGAGGTAGGATGCCACCAAGATAAAGGGGTGTGCAATCCCCTAGCTTAGGATCCTATCAATCCATAGTGTTAAGACAAACATGAAGAAAACATATCACATGTAAGACAAGGTGAGATTCAATCATACATAAGGAATTCAATGAAAATCAATGGAGTACACATAAAATAATACATAAAGCAAACATAATGCATACAAAGAATATACGAGGAAAACACACAAAATACATGGAGAAAACATGCAAAATACACAAAGAAAACACATGAAGTACACAAAGAAAACATGAAAAAAACATAAGGAAAGCATATAATCAACACAATACAATTAAGAATATAAATATAATATTCTTAAAATAAAACACAAAACACAAGGTTAGTACGCTAAAATATATTATTAAGGTAAAGAGACCTCAGTTTGAAAGTTTGTCTCCATACTAAATGTCATCCATCGAATAAGATGTTTAAAAATGATGGTGCTCCAATAGGATAAACAAGTTGCATTATGCTAAATCACTTGTGAGATACATAGATCTACTAGCTAGAAAGTTGTGTTGTGCTAGGTTTCCATGCAATATGATTGGTTTCACAAGGGATAGCAAGCTATGTTATTCTAGTTTACTCATGAAGCACATGATTCCACTAGAAAAAAAGTTGTGTTATGTTAGGTGGTCGTGTAAAAATGCTCAAATTCATAGGCTAGCAAGCTCCATTATGGTAGGTCTATGCAAATCACACTTCAAGGAGCACATAAAATTTTAACATAGCGGGGGAAAAATTATAACCATGTCTCATGGGGCATTATAAAAAATTCCATCACCAAGGGGGTAAGTCAAATCCCACAAGGCATCAAATTAAATGGATAGGGTGATATGACCCCCTTAAATACTAGCATTTTTGCTATCCTAATATTTTAATGAATAAGAAAGGGAAGAGGGGATCCTTAAGAAGGATGCATCCCTCCAAAACTATTCAACCTTATCCTTCAAGTGTAAAGGTAAGGAAAATCATGATAGAGACTATCGTTTTGATACCATAAATGAAATATGATTGCACGTAAGATTGTACCATCATGAATGGAAATTAGCACACACATAGAGCTACAAATTCCACATAGTAAGAAGAAACACCATAGAAGAGAGTTTATCATTTAGAATGAATAGGTTTATCAACACATGGAAGAGCATCACAATGAACAAGTTGTATTTTATTGATCAAGGCCTAACATTCATTGGTAGAATGAACATGCCCCAATGATATGCACAAAAAGTGATTTTTTATGAAATTTATTATGTGTTCTAGGATGAAGAGTAATCAAGTGGGATTTTAAAAGCCTTGAAAAAAATTTCTCTTGCTCAAATAGAGGATAAGGAGTAGGAGACAATTGGGATCTACAATAAGTGCACTACTCCAAAAATTGTGATCTTTAATATCTCCTATGATGGTAGGGGAAAAGACCCCCTGAATGTGGTGACTTTGGAGTGATTGATCCCTAGTGTAAGCATTCTAGTCGGATGCATTTTAAGGAGGCTCTTTAGGGTGATGTCATGGTTTTTAATAATTCAAATATTGGTTGAGATTGTAACCATAGCTTGTGGTGACTATCCACTACTCACAAGAGCTTTAAAGGATCAAGGATCAATGTGGTAGGGTAAACTGGCCCCACATTGGGAGGCTTTGAACCTATCCATCCAAAAATTCCCAACAATTTGATGCTTCAATTTCAGAGAAGGATGATGGGTCACTATTGAGCATACCCTGCCATAAAGCCCCCTCTCTTTCCACCTTTCTGCTCACATCCCAGTAATTTTGTTTGAATGATTCATCCATGATAGAGAACATTTCTTACAAGATCATGCACTCATTTGAAAATTTGAGAAAATGTAACCAATAAAATGTGATCTCCATGTGCGGATCACTACATATTGGAAAGATGGATTGGAGGATGAGGTTAGTATCTACCCTTGTGCAAAGGGATTCTTTATCCTTGAATTTGAATCCCTCAATGATAAAGAAAAGGCGCTTAACATGGTCTATGGGTTTTCCAAGGGGATTTCCTTTGCATGAAGCCATGGTATCCATCATTTTATCCCTACACAAAGATCTTCATATCTACCTTCTTGTGGCTTTATCTACCCTATCTCCCTCTTCAATTTTGGGAGTTGGAGAGCTTGTAGGATATTGACAATGGGATTGTAAAGTACTACTACTCTTAAGAGGAAACAATAAATTATGCAAGTTCAACTTGTTCTCACATATTTGTGGAGATGAACCTCTCCAAGGGTTTCCCAATAGAGATCCACCTAAAATTTGGCAATAGAAACTAGAGGTAGCTAGTGGACTATAAAAAAATTCTTTCAAGTATAGAAAGTTCTTCTCAACAAATCATTCTACTTATCAATATCCAAAAGTAAAAGTCCAAGAAAAATAAAATCAAACCTTTCATGGAACTCCCACCTATTGGATTGGATTAGAACCACATCATTATGTTATTCCACTAGATTCTCATATGGAGATCAATCCTTCCTTGGCTCCACCTCCAACTAATTCAGATTTGAACTCCTCCTCTCCCATGCAAGATAAAACTTCAAGGGCATCACAAGGGATTTATAATAACAAATATATTTTAGAATTTGTTGTCCCATTGGACCCCTCTACTGAGGGTGATCTACCCATACCCAATAATTCATATATTGGTCTTTCTACAGACTCCTCAATATTGCAGGAGAAATCTTCCACAAAATCAACTAATTCTAGGATCTCTCTAGAGGTATAGGTTGCTTCAACAGTTATAGGATTGGCCGAATGTCAAGGAATAAATAATATTGATTCCACTCCTTAGTCTAATCAATATTGGATAGAGGTTAAGATGAATAAAACCTCCCTTAAAAAGCCGAGACATCAAATGATTTTAAGATCATCAAGGAAAGAGGAGAATCTAGAAGGAAAGTGTAATTCAATAGAAACCCCAATTAAGGGTGTTGCATAAGAAGTTGTAATTATATAGAAATCATTCTAGATATTCAAGAATTTTGGTTGACATCATGCACCCTCTTCCTAGGGCATGCACTTTACAATTTTTACTTACCTTAACTTTATGGGGTACGAATCCCTTATGCCTAGCTTATCGAGCGAAAAAAGTGGGCGATAATCCTTTCTCTTATGAAGAAAAAATTTCCTACTTACCACAAGAGGTTATAGATATAGGAGGATGATATGTAGATGAAGGAGAAATTTGGAAACCTAAACCTCTTTAAGTAAGATACAATGTAGACTTCACATGATCTATGTCTCCTTGTTTCATGTTTTCATTATATCTAATTTTAGAAAGAATTTTAAATCCAATCCCATAATGCTTTTCCAACTTAGATGATGAAAGAGAATTTATGTCTAAATTATTATGAGAAGAATCAATTATTTTGTAAGAATGTAAATCCTTTTTAGGTGTTGAAATATTAGGATTATATATTTCCAACAAACAAGTGATGAAAGCTAAAGAGCCCCCATCACCATCATGGGATGATGATATTTTTGGATTTGTAGAAGAAGATTGAGAAAATGAAACACAAGACTCCTTAGGATTAGATTATGATATTTTTCACTCTCCCACAAAGGAGGGTGTAAACTCTAATGAACCCCAATAATCTCCAAAATATGTACTTGAAGATGAAGCATTTATGTGATCATTATTTGCTACTTGAGAAGAAAAATGATAAGATTGTGTTGAAACAACCCTCAACTCTTTAGGAAAAGGATGGTGAGATTTTATACTCCCCAATGAAATTAGGTGTAAAATCTAATGAACCCAAATCATTTCCAAAGAGTGCATTCATAGTATCATTATCATCGAAAGACAATGATTTAATTTTTAAAGATGGAATCAAAGTACCAAGAAATATTATTTTTGGCTTCAATATGTAAGTAATTTTTTTTATATTATTTAATTGTATATATCTTATTATTATATTCATATTTTATTGTGTGGTGAAAAGTATATGAGACTCCCTTCATGACATGAATCCATGGTCTACCCAAAACAAGGTTATATGAGAGAGGATATGGTATGGCATGGATAAGGGTAGGTAAAACCACGGGCCCTACCTTAATGGTTAAAGTTATTATTTCCAATGGTTACCTACCAACATTATTAAAGCCATGAATAAAAAGGGCATTGGGTGAAATAAGAGATTTATCCACACCAAGCTTATCTAAAAGATCACTAATACAAACATTAAGACCTAGTCCATTATCAATGAGAGTAACCCCATAATGATTGATAATGACCCTAATCATTAGAGCATCATGTTGGTTTTAAACTTCAAGAGGAGGTAATTCATGTTGATTGAATGTATTATCCATATTTATTTCCTAAATATAATCAAACAAGGTTGCTACATCATTTGGTTTGATAGAATGTGGGATATCAATATTCTACAAAGCCTCTTGGAGCATCTTGTGGTATGTAGGTGAAGTTTTAATTGTCCCAAAGAGAGATCTTAGCTAGAGTATTATGGAGTTGCTTAAGAAGATCATACTCTTTATTATTATGTTGGGGAGGATGAGGTGCAAGGAGAAGATATGGTTGAGGAAATAGAATGGAGGTTTGTATTTTATTTAGTTATTTATTATTTGAAGTTTTATATGTGTGAGCAACTGCATGATAATGTGGTTGTTGCAACACATTTGGGTGTGTGAGTTGTTTTGTGAAGTTTAGGATATGACCATGAGGTTTAGACTACTTTGAAGAAGGTCCAATAATGAGGGAAGGCATAGTTTGAAATTTAGTAAAATGGGAAGGAGGATAAATGATAATCTTTGGCTTGGTACATATGTTGAGAGGGGTAAAGGGGAACATCTTAAGAAGATACAAAGTCTAGGCACAAAAAAATAATTGTTGTTGTCCCCAAGGCAGAACCAAGCAAGTTGGCTAAGATTTTGATCACTCTTGGTGAGAAAACAATATTTTTTTATGAAAATGCAATGAACTAGGTGAATTAGGGACAAAATGGAAATGTACAACAAAATTTGGAAATTTCAAGGCAAACTATCAAAAACAAGAATTGGATTTGAACAAAGACCACATACAAGGTTTCACATAGAAAATTTGATGCCAAACTAATTGGAAAAGGGCATGGGATCCCTAGACTAGAGGTTTAAGATTTTGATCATTTAAAATTTTGGAAATAAACTATAATGTTTGAAGATCTAAGATTGTATAGGTTTAGTTTCGAAAGTAAACAAATGTCGAGAAATGCATGAAACTCTAATTTTTCTATGTGAAGCACACACATGTATAAAATTTTATGCTTTTTATAAAGCAATGCAATATGTTCAAATGATAATTTTAGAATTTAAAATGCTATAACTAATTGAATTTATCTTTAAAATGTTGAAAGATAACACTTTTTGAGATTTTTAAATGAATAACACTATGCAAAGATTTACTCTTTTAATGTTTTTCACTAAAATGTCCATGCACATTGACAAATAAAAACAACCTAATAGTGCACTTAGATTTCACAATGAAATAACTCATATCTAAGACCTAAAAAAGGAAAATCAAATTTGAAATTATGCAATTAAATTCAAAATATTTGTAATTTTGATCTAAATTGAACAAAGATAACAAATGCTCAATTTTGAAAATGAAAAAAATGGAAATCAATAATAAGATTTTCAACTAACCTATATTTTTGATCAATTTTTAGAATTTATGTTATAAAAAACAAAAAAAATTCAAGTGTAGGATATGTCAGGTTCACCAAAATATAGAGTAGGAAAAGTGATCCTAGATCTAACTATTAGATTAACTAGGATTAACTCTTTCCCTTTAACTCGACATTCAAACACAAAACCAACTAGGGTTGATGATTGGCTTGCTGCCACAATGAAGATCCAATTTCATAGGGTTTGGTCCTTTTGAGTTGCAAGGAGAATAATTTTCATGTGTGTTTTAACAAGCATGTTTGACATAAAATCTAGATCTAAAAATGTAATTTATGGCATAGACGAAAACAAAAATTGTTGGAACAATAGAAAATATGGGAAAGAGAGAGAGAGGAACCTATGCCTAAAATTTGAGTGAGCTTGAATTTTAGGGACAGGGGTGTGGGAACCCTAGACCAAAAGGTCAACTTTTTTGGGAACTATGAATCTCAAATGTTGTGTTACAGTTTGCATTGTGTTTCTTGTAGTTTCTTGTTGATGAAATCTCCAGATCTTCCTTGCACACATGAAAAGAGGATAAAATATTGTGTTGTATAGGGGCTTGCCTAATTAAAACCCTATTTTTTTGTTTCCACCTCCACATACAACAAATTATAATGATCAAGTGGATGTTCCCTAGGTTGGGCAGAGGCCAAAACAATAATTGATTAAAATGAAAAATTATAAATGATAATGCTACCTTGGTATGAAACCCTTGTCAAAGTGATGTTCACAACATAAGTTTCCACCAAAGGTTGTTTGATGGATTCTTGAATTACTTTATAGACCTAGAAGAGTTTATTCAACAAAAAATAATAGATCATTATAGCTAGCATGTAGAGGATAACTCAATACATCTTCACAATAAGTGCATCATAATATCTTCTCCATATTTATCTTCTAATGTTCAAATGAGAAGAAAACTTACTTATATATGCATCGGGATTGGTATTTTTATTATAGTCCAACCTAAGACCCTTTAATTCTCCAAAGGTTGACACTAAAAAAAATAATTTTAATTAGTCCCCTTTGAGGTCAAGGATGCCCACACCCCTAACTAGGTTCTTTTGCTCAAATGTTTTGGGGTGTCAAGGGTTTTGATTTATTTTCATAATTTGGCCCTAAAACAAATAAATTCTTAATATAATTAATGTTGTAGGTAAAATAGGGTGTCCATGTAGTGTTAAATTGTCAGGGTCAACAATTTACAATACTATAATTCCAAACATACTTGAACCTTGTCAGATCTATGTGAGGAAGTAATACTCCCTAGTATACAAAAAGTATGAAATGACCTAATATGCAAACGATGATTGTTTATGCAAGAAGTCAACTCAACACACACAAGGTAAGTATTTAACTTGATTATGTTATAAGAACATCCCACAAGCATGAAACATAAAAATAAATGATCATGCCTCATTCTATGCTTCTCTAAAAAAATTGAGATATTAAAAGATCGAGGTGGTCTAGAGTAAGAATTAGGAGACAAAAAGATAAATCAAAAATAAAATTACCAAATGATAAAATAATTCAATTGCATCATATCACTTGCCAAAGAGGTATGCTTGATATTTGATTGTGCCTATTATAGTAGGAAGGATACATCCATTAAGGTAGGGATCAATATGATGGATTGATTGATTAGGCAATAGGTATGTAGGTGCCAAGTTGATTCAACAATGGTCTTAGCTTGTGATTGTTGTAAAAGTTTGATGTTTTTGCATGATGTATAGTTTTTTTTAGTGTCAAGTCTATGTGGTGATGGTTTATTATGGATGGGATGATGATAATGATAATGATAAATTTTTGATGAGAAGAGACATGATGATGTTAAAATAATAATGATGATGAGAAATGAAGAGAGATGAATGTGTAGGGATACCAAATACCACTTGAGATCTTGTTACTGGCTAAGTTAAAATTGATCGATTTGATTGATTTATTGATTTATTGATGATAGTGATAATATCATTGTCAATAAAAACAATGCAAGGATTGTGTTGTTAACAATAAGAACAACATTATGATTGGGAAAGATACATCCCAATGATAATAGTTTGGAAAAAGTGAATGAATATTTATAGCAAGGCTAGGAATAAAAAAATTTAGATGGTTTGATATCACAATTGAGTGTATGGAAAGATGAGATTGATGGGGACTGTTTGGATTGTGAGTGGTGGAGGATAGTTTAATAGAAAAAAATTATTCATGGGATGGTGGAAACTTCTCATTTAAATTTTTTTTTCATGGAATCCATCCATATTACTAAGTGATCTAGAAGACATATATCAATATTTATTCTAAAGTAGGATGTCATCACTTGCCCTCAATGTCTAACAAGGCATGGAACACTATGTGTTTGACTAGAAATCAAGAAAATAGAAAGAATCATAAGAAACAACCACAAAAACCATATGATTCAAGGAAACTAATTCCAATCTATCAATGAACAACAAATAAATGTAAGAAACATGAAAGACCAATCAAATGATATACCTTTCTCACATCACATATTGAATCACCTCCATTGTCCTTCTCAATTTTTCTTTGTAAGCTATTATTTCTCTCATATTTGTATGTGTGCACAATTACAATAAGCTCAAATGGATATGGTAGAAAAATATCAAAGATCGTGGTTTTTTCAATGAGGATGAAGGTTGATTTTATAAAAAATACAAGTTTGATGGATGGTCAAGATTTGAGGAAGAATTGAAAAGATCAAGGGTGGAGAATTGATGAGCAAAATTAATTGATTTTTTAATTGGTTGCATGATTCAATTAATTGGGTGCATGGATCAGTCAACTATTTGCATGATTTAGTTAAGAGATCTTATTGAATTGTTAACTCAAACTGAGTGTTAGTGAACTAGATTGATTAATGAGTAGATTTAAATTGATTAATTAATGGACTGAGAGTGAGTCTCAGTCAAGAAGTGAGGTGGAAATTAATAATTAACTAATTATTAATGGCATGTACAAATGGATTTGATTGATGAGTGGATTGAAAGTAAGTCCCAATCAAAAGATAAGTTGGAAATGCATGAGATTTAATAATTAATTTAATTAATTAATTATTAAATGCATGTGCAATATAAATTAGATGAATAAATAAATAATTTTATTTATTTATGGAGAATAGATAATGTTGAGAAATTAATAAATAAATTAAATAATTAAAGTAATTTTTAATTTAAGAAAGAGATAATAGATAATTAAATAAATATATAATAATAATTCATTTAATTCATTTAGAGGAATAGGGATAATTAGTGACGCGATTAATCAAGGAAGAATAATAATAAAGTGAATTAATTAAACAATATGAAATTATTTAATTAATACCAGTATACTGTGAAATTAGTAATAATTAAACAATTGACAATTATTTAATTATATGGATAAGACAAGAATTAGTGTAACAATGTCACTTGCAGGCTAGAACAAGTTTTAGTATCAACACTATGAATGGATGAATGGATGAATGGACTAATGTGATGGAAATGATAGTTGAGGGATGGGGAGGATAGTCATTATACAAAATGGATATAGGATAAGGGATTTGACTTCCAAGGATGATCTTGTAATGGGATAGCATGTTTTACTAAAAATAATTTTTTGGATAGTGTTATGTAGGTGATGGCATGGCATGGGATAGTATGTGGTCAAAATACATGACCATGTCAAGAGTTTTCCAAAAGCATGTTTAAAATTGTGTGCTCCTAGTCATTATCAAGATCAAGGTGGATAGGTAAATTGGATGAAAATGGAATGGATTGGATGGATAGTGTTGTTAGGATAAAATAACATGATGTATGAGAAAAAAATGCTCCCAAATGGAATGGCACATTTAAATAATTGATTTTACACATGATGCCCAATAATGATTTTTCATCATGGTACTTGTCTAAATTTCCATAAGAATGGTTTTCACTATTGGATGGATCATTTCTCTTTACTTTTTTTTGAATGATTATCAACTATGTGGGACCACCTGGTAATGTTGATGTAGATGTTATCACAATATTCTAATATTTTCCTACCTTGAGGAATTGCTTTGTCAAGATCAAGGTAGTTGTATATATCCTACATATCTTATTATGATTCTTATCGATACTAGGATTGGCTTTATCTAAATGCATACATTATGATGAAGTACCATTAGATTCCTTGTGATAAAGTGCTGTCAAAATATGATGAATGTGGGATTTGGGATTTTTGGATTTTCGATAAGGTGTTGGATTTTGATAGTGGATGGGAGATGTGGATGAATGACTTAGTAGTTTGGATGTAGGATTTTTTATTTTCTAAACTTGGGATGGTGAACAATGTGTTGTGGATATCAAATTTGAAGTATGTTTAGGTCAAACAATTTTATACACCTTGTGTGTTGGTATTGAAGATTGTTTTGAAGTAGGTGGACACTTGTCATTAATGAAAGGCCCTGGTGATGTGGCTCCATAGTTTCATTGAATATTGGATTTAGATTTGGACATGATGCTTTATGTGATCCAATTTACTTTGGGATCCATTTTGACTTTATATGTCCACAATATTTGGTATGCTAGTAATTTTTTCTTGAATAGGAATCTATGGAGTGGGCATGATAGGTGATAGAGGGAATGATAGTATTTTGTTTAGTATTTCTTAATCATATATGAGATATATATCAATGATTGGATTAGCTTGGATTCCATGATTATCTATCAGGGATAGCCCTTGGAGAAAATCCTAAAATGTAACATTATAGGATGATTTGTTTGGTAGGTATGGTGTGGATTGATGTTGCAAAGGTTCAGGGGATGAAGGATTGGAAGGGGAGATGGAGGCTTCTTGTGTGAAATTTTCTTCAAGATGGCTTATTAGGGAATCAAATGAAACAAATATTTTATGGCCATGACTATTATTAATGCAATCATTTTGGGATGATCCATTGTTAGACATGGATGGATGATTTTGATCATTCTTTGGAAAATTATCTTGACATATAATTGATTTCTCAATAGTTTTTCCTTCAATAGATATGGTGGCAACATGGGTATTGATTTCTTTTATATGAGTCACAATAGAATCATATGAAGTGGAGGCATGATTGGAATTGTTGGATTAATTATTGGGATGATCTTAAATGATGATGTCACCCTAGTCAATAAGATCCTAATAATATTTTTCAATTTTGTACAATTAATAGTCTTATGGAATTTGGCTTTATGGTACTCACAATATTCATTCTCTTTGTACCACGAGGCTTTAAATTGTGGTTCTTCATACTATTTGAGTTTAGGTAGCTTGACAAGGTTAGACTAGATTATTTTCCTCAAGTATATTCAATTGGCTCCCCTAGGGGAGTGTATTTTCGTCTTGGATTGGTGTTTTATCCAAGTGGTCCTCTTGGGAGGGTCAAATTTTGGTTGCTTGGTTGATGTAATAAAACTACAAGAAATGCAATAAGATCATGATGTAATGAAATTCATAGAAAGTCTTCTTGTTTTAGATCCCAACAAATATTTTTTTTTGCTAGCTCAAAAGGGTACCAAGTTACCCTCCAATTTTAAAACAACCCTCCTTAAAGAACAAGTTATTATAACCATTTCTTCATTTAGACTTGTAACTATGATATCTAGCACTTTCATTTGGTTTCATAGTGTTTTATTGGATATTGTTTTCTTAACTAAGTTTTGAAGTCAAACCAATTACAATTTAGACATAGGAAAACCGTATACAACATAACTCTTTTTGTATGTATCAAAATTCAATTTTATTTTTTTTGTTGGATCAAGGACATCAATACCTAGCACAAACATATTTTTTAGATTTTTTTTGGTAATCTACTATTTTTCCACATGTGCAGAACAAAGAGCTTGATTTTCAATGAAAACCCTACATTCACAAGAAATAAAAAAATAAATATATTTAAAATTATACTTTTTGGGAAGCTTATAATAATGACTACATACTTACAAAAAATAAATTTTAAAAGAATTCAGTTGATCCCCAAAAGGTAAATCAAAATTGGTTTTTTATTAGCATTTTGATAGGTTTAAAGGAGACTCCATTATAGGTATCATTTAAAACTAGCGGGGTTCTATCCAAGGGGGTTTGATCTAAGGTGGTTTGATCAAACCCTCTTCAATTGGAATCCTTTAAATTGAACTTTTCAAGGCTTAAATCATTATATTTTCTAAAAATATGTGATTTTAGCAAAAATCAAGATGTCCCAAAAAGTGTAAACCACTATTGTGGGATCACCCATATACAACTTAAAAGTGTTTTTTTGTTAGATAAATGCATAGGAGGATAGATCAAAAATGTAAAAAACTAGCTCAGAAGTGTAGGTTTAGTAATCAAAAGTGTAACTCTTTCAAAGAGATGCACAGGAAGATAGATCATAAGCACCATGGAATATATCATAAGTGTAGTTTAATGACTCATAAGCTCAATTTTGTGGCTCAAAAGCATAGTTTTATCACTCAAAAGCACAACTTTGTGTAAAAATGTGTTTTTGCAAGTGGATGATTTTTTGGATAATTTGCTTTCTTTAGAAAGAGACAAAATAACAAACAATATAGTTGATGGCTTCAAGGTATTAAAGTTGAATGGATTTTATTGGTTTCTCACAAGAATACATGTCAAGAACATTAACAACCTTATAATTATTCAAGTACGTATGTCATAATATTGTAGACCCAAGAAATAAAATACATCAAGGAGTTGATAGGTAGGGGACCAATAGCACAATAGCTCACCTTTCCCCTTAATTTGGAGGTTTTAACAACTTTAGCCCAAATAATTTATATCTCTAATCAAAGAGGTACATGTTTAGTAACTTCATATTTGATACTGTGTTGCACTACACTAGATTGATGACTAATGATCTTAAGATTCTAAAAATAAGGTGTGTTAGGTATTTTGTGAACTAAGGGCTCATTTATAAATGCTTGAGTCTAGGAGGGTCTCTCTTATCCTCTTCACCAAACAAGTCTTGACAGATCGAGGGTCTTGTGCTTAGCTAAACGCAATGATAACTCACTCTTGAGGCACAAATTTCACTCTCTCCCTTTTATATACCCTACTAAAAAAAATGCTTGAGGTCATTCCTTGGGGTGATGAAATCCTCAAGCATGCCTCCTAAAGGTAAATATTGAAGCTATATATTTTGATCCCTAGGCTCACATGAAGCACAAGGTAATAAAATACACAAGCTATCTCAACCTTGGGTTTGAAAATGAAACAAATAATTAAACTAGAAGGTGTTTTTGATCTCTAGGATTACATGTAGTGTAAGGAGAGAGCATACACACCAACTAGCCTACACAAACATGGAAAATAAATTCATTTTCCCTTAAGAAATTAAAGTCTGCAACTACCCTAGTGATAAAGAAAGATAACTTTAGCAATCATCTTGCACCAAATTACGCCAGTAGTCTATGATTTCAATTCTTCTCTTAACGATCACCAAGTTGCACCACTTAAATTAGTTTCAAAAAATCACCAAAAAGCTAGTTGAAAGATAAAATCAATTACAAAAATAGATGCACTTATGTAACAATCAAATGCACCAAAATAAATGTCAGATACACCAAAAAAACCAATAGATGTGATAAAATAAGTGACTAAAGTTTAGTAATACCTATAAAAAGTGTTGATTTTTCTATTAGCAACATCAATCTATTTGTAAATCAAGAACCTGCACACATAGAATAAATGTGTTGGAGTAATTAGATGTGCAAACATGTTCTTGCAATAAAACACTATTTTGCAAGTAATTCAAATTTAACTAATTATTTAATATCCTAATTACAAAGGTAAGATGCACTAAAAAAATTATTAGATGCACCAAATTAAGGATTAGATGCATTTTTTGTTGATTAGAAGTATTAATTACCAAAAATAAGCATTGATTTATCAAACAACAATACCAATTTACCAATTATAAGTGTTTCTCTACCAAATAGAAGTGTCAGTATGCACCTGTACTTTTCAAAACATAATTTATTAAGTAAAAATAGTTAAATTTAGAGACATGGGTCTTACCAGGTGTGCCAAAATGTGAATGAGATTGAATGCTAAAACTAAAAAGAAGGAAAATAGCAATACAAATAACTATTTCAACATTCAATAATCACCTTCAATAGAGAATGAACATAATTGTAAGAAGGGGTTAGAGTAGTTCTAGCCTAGATAAAGTGGCAGCCAACACATCTAAGCTATAAACCCAATCTAAGAACAAGAGAACACAAAAAACATTCAAATGAAACACTCCCCATTGTAGTTGATTTATTACCTTATCTCTCCTATTTCTCATTTTGCAATCTTTTCCCTCAGATTTTTTGTTTCACTTGTGTAATAACCTACAAATTGTAAGTAGAAAGTTAGAGATAAATAGCTATTAAGGTAAAAATGGAGGATAATGGTCTCTTTTATAGACAATCATTCAAACAAACGGACAAGATTGATCTTCTAGAAAGATTATATGATCAACAGATGAGGATTCATGAGAGGGAGGTTACAAAGTAGATGGCCAAGATTGAGTTTCTAGAAAGATGCCCAAATCAACGGTGGAGGATTGATGTACCAAAAAGAGGTAGGAAATGAAGGCTATGATGCCGACATCTATGACGCCCTACGACTATGATAGACATAAAGGCCATGACATAGACTAATGAGAAAGACATCTTTGACCAAAAGGGAGGCATAAATTATTTATTCGAGAAAAAGTTAAAATGGAGGAAATGGACAAGTGGATTTTCAATTAAAATAATTTGCATAATTATTTTAATTAAATGAGAGGAAAAGTGGAAAGGGGGGATTAAATAATTAAATTGACTTAATTATTTAATACAAGAGATACATGGACAGTTAAATAATTTTGAAAATTATTTAATAATAGATGAATTAAAAGAGGAAGTGAATAGTTAAATAATTAATATTAATTATTTAACCATAGACGAAATATGACAAGCAAATAATTTAAATAAAGATTAATTTATTTAATTAGTGAAGAAAGGGGGATATTAGCGACACAATTAATTTATTTAATTGGTCAAGATAGAATAAAGATTAAAGAGTGAATTAATTAAATAACTAAAATTATTTAATTAATAGAAGAATATGGTTAGGGATAATCAAATAGTTAAAATTATTCAATTATCGGAGGACAATGACCAAGAAAAATGGTGCTCACAGACATAGTACATTTTTTAGTGACTACATTTTTCCCTTCTTTTATATAATGTAGTTCATCACATTGTGTCAAAGAAATTTAGTCGAAGGATGCCCTAGTGAATCCAGGGTACAGGTATGCCCCATCTGAATTTTTTTCAAAAGAATTCAAAAAAATTGGAAAATTCTCCCAATAAGACAAGTTGATGACTAGGAAGATGGTGGTGAAGACAAAATTGAGTTTTGAGGTCATTAAAGGGTCGAAATCAAGGTCAAAGGCATCAAAAGAGGCACCAAATAGACAAGGCAAGTCAAAACCCTAATTTTGAACCTATAAATAGCAATTTGAGTTTGAAAAAGGGTCATTTTCACATTCCAAGTTTAGAAAATCCTTAGAGCTCAAAGAGAGTTTCCAACGAAGATGTCACTCATTCCAAAGGATGCCTATCATGCATACTAGATCTAGAGATACCACCTGTTGGTGTTTTATTTTTCTAGCTAAGCTTTGAAACTCTCTGAGGTAGCCAACCTCTATGTTTAAGAATTCTCAAATTTTAGTGGCCAATTGATAGGAAATGGGATTAGAACACATTTCCCTTGCACTTCAGGCTCTGTAAGACCTAGGGGGGTGACCCTTTAGCAATACCTAAAGATTTAGAGACACATAAGTAACATGATATTGCTTAACAGATAATGCTCTTACAGAAAGATGCTGAGAAACCTAAAATATCACTCAAAACTGGCTAACACCTTGAGTGAATTTCATTAACTAGCATGGAAAACATAGAAAATACACAACTCAACATACAAAATTAAAATGGTTTTGATTTAAAGAATTGGGACCAAGCTAAAAACAACAGAAGCATGATAATGGACCGGTGCCATAAAATGGGCTATGGAGTCATATAACTAGCATTCATCCTTCAATGTTGAACATGCTCTGAAGGTCTTTGCAAATGTTGTCACATTATGAAAACCAGACCAATGAAGCCTTTATCTAATAATTTTTCTTATAAATCCACCTGAAATACAACACTCTTGTCATATTTGTTGAAGCAATTACACTATTTCCTGAACAATAAGCAATAATAGATGCAACTTAAGCTGATATATATTAAAGTAATTGCATCACTCAGAAAATAGAAGGCAACAACTATTGTAACTCAAGTTCAGCAACTGTGCATGAAAAGACTCGGATAATATTTTATTATTGAATCCAAAAGAGCATTACATTCCAACAATGGAGAGAACTATCAGTTAAAATATGAACATAAAAGAATAATTCAGAACACACTTTCAAATTAAATGACTAACAATCATATTTCCCCTAGCTTTACAATCTACCCATAGCTTTTGCTTGACTTGCAGAGCTTTCAAAAAATTGGAACCCCTTACAATGAGAAGAGAAAAGAAGATATAGAAGAAGAGAAGCAAGCAGGAGCAACCCTAAACTTGATCTCCCAATGCCACCTGAAAGCTTCATTCCCGTTGATCAACAAACAAGAAAAACATCTCTCTTCTCTCATCATTTACAACAACAAACTTTTCCTCTCAAAACCGCCTTCATTCACCTTTGCTTTGAAACAAAGAATCTGCCCATGTGGAGAATCTCCATTTTACCCTGTTGTGTAAAAAATATCCTGCTTGCTCATGAAAGTTTTCCTATTCTTTTTAAGATGGAGTTGCACTTTATAACTACATCTTCATTTATGTGCCCAACACATAATCACTTTATAAATTGAATAACATATTCACTTTACCCCATAGTAAATAATCAACTCCCCATATAAAAGAAAAACTTAAACAAAGCAATTGTTTTTTTGCACTTATTTTTCACCCTCCAGCCAATGAGATATTCCAATTTTGTATTAAAATTTCCACTCACTTTAATTCCAAGCAATAGGAAATATTAATGAATATTGTATTCACTTCGCAAAATGTTCTCCTGTGTGATTTTACATTTTACCCATTTACCTTCATCAAATACAATACTTAACATTCATAACGAGGCAATTTAGCCTCTTTTTAACCTTCATCTTTCACTTTATTAAAATAATTTTCCATTTAAAACTTGGTGAAAGCTTTTTCTCGTGATTTATTATTTTTTACCCCTTATTCAATATATTTCCTCACTCTTTTAATTGCTTGCTCACAATATTTGAAATTTTCACCCATAAAATATTTGGTGAAGACCACTATCTACCGAGCCACTAGAATATTTCACCCGCCCCCACCAAAATTTTGTCAAAATTTACTTAGCCTCATTTAGATTTAAAATATTTTCCCTTTAAATAATCTTGAACTATTTATCGGGCACTTTAAAATTAAAACTTAACCTTTTGATTTTAAAAAGAATGAAGTCATTGGCATAATGAACCATCGGGCCCCTGTGGTTATTTTAATAAAATAACACCCATCCGTTTTGGATGTTCTCACGGGTCCACCAAGGCATCTCGCACACCTCACAGACATTTGTAATGATGTCACCTTCATAGTGCGGGGTCAGTGGGATTTCGCCACGTGGCCCCTCTTTGATCCACTGTTGATCACTTTTGTTTTCGCTCTAACTTTCTTTTCTCGTTTTGCAACTTCCTCTATGGCTCATGGTGGCACGTTTCCCTTTGTTCTGCAAATATTCCATGGGTAAAACCCATGTGGTGTTCTCCCATGGCACATGGTGGCTGCCTCAGTCACAGATTCTCCTCCATTGATATGTGGATGCATTCAACAGAAGCATTTAGTGCCTCCTCCCTTCCAATTTAGTGTGATTTTCCATTTTTCACGTGCCTTGCGAGTTCATAAAATCTTGTCAATAAATTTGCTTTGTGCATAGTTTGTAATGATAGTTTTCCACATTCTTTTGGATCCCTCCATTCAACTCACCATTTTTTGAGCCCTTGTGCAGGCAAGATTGCTTTATCTTCAATATTTCGATGATTCCTCTACCCAGCTCAAACCGCACCCCATACATTTAGTAGAGAGTTTTTAACGCCTTTTCAATGATCATTTTATGTATATCAGCTGCAATGGCTGACCCATTTGCATTTGCTTGAAAGTTGCAAAAGTCTTCTATCAAATTCGCAATGGTGCATGGCTCTTCAAGGCATAGTGAGGCGTTTCAATCTCTGTGCTCGCGCAAGCTCTCTTCAAATGTATCACCTTCATTCAATTTGCATTTTTTTCTCATCCATACCCTATAGCAGATTCATGTTGGCCTTTGGAAGTGTCAAAAAAGAGAAGCCTTTTCACAATAGTTTCGGGCCTCTTGTTGGTTGGTCGTGTGCCTGTGTATGCATCGACAATCATGGTGTCCCATTTTTTCAGAAAATTCTTGAGCCTTTCAAACTGTTGCTAGCTCATTTCATGGACCCCTCCATTTGTAGCGCAAGCAGCAAGATAATTACAATCTCATAGTGGAAATTCAATATAAAAAACTTAGCATCTGATTCACTCCCTGCATCGCTCAGCTTCATAGAACTCTTCATGATAACTCACAATTTTAGGCTTGAGATTTCCACTCCTTCCATATTTTGAAACCTTTTCAATGTGGATATCAAACAAATCACTAATAGTTGAAAACTCAGAAATCATTTACCAAAATGTGCCAACAATCTTCAAGAGTAGTATTCAAGCCTTTTCAAGATTCTTTATCTCCTAGTGAAAAGCTACAAAATAATTTTGATTTCCAAGTGGAAATTCCACATAAGAGTTCCTAAAAAATGATTCATAATGCAAAACTTCCAATTGTTTTTATCACTTCAAGCCAATCACCTACTTTTAGCTCCATGTATAACACTTCATAAATCATTGTTTCTCATTCAAGCCTTTGCCACATAAGGTGTGTAAAACAGGAGTCTATACTTACACAAGTACAAGTGTTTTGTTAGCCTTACTTTGGTCATGCATGATTTTATACATGCTTATACAAAGTGCTTGACTTGCACAAAGTCTCCCCATAGTATGTATTGTATTTTCCTTCACTGCAAGAAGGCACTAAACCAATCCTTTACCATCCCTTCGAGGTAATTTATCAAATGATTCATTCATCGTATTTTCATTAACATCTTCATACTTGTTACCCCTTGTGGAATATCTTTTACCCCCTGATAATATGATATTCAAACTCCACATTGAAAAAAAAAGTGGATCTCACTTTGCAGTTTAAAACTTGTAGGCAATTATAATTATGTGCCCCTCCACTTGCTAACCAATACAAATCAATTCACTTGATGGGATTGCAACATTGGAACCATTATAGGTTCATGACCATGCAAAGCATGTCAGTCCCCTTGTGGGTCTGGCTAAAAAACAAATCGTTTCCAAACAAGTTTTACACTCAAATGATCTGACACTGCCTTTTGAATACTTCAAAAGTGAAAACATGGACTGGGTTTCCATTAAAACCTACTTTCAGTCATATTTGGAGAATGAGAAAAATTGGCCCAGTTGGCTTTGGAATCGGCTTGGGAAACTGGTCAAACAACCTCCCAGAGTCAAGAAAAATTGCAAGAATGTAGACATATGACCCAAGAGTGCAATGCAGCAAATGGATTGGTCAAAAAGATCACGAGGAAAAATTTATTAACTATCAAAGTTGCTCAATTTAACTTTCTAAAACAACCTGTTCTAAACCAATTAAAACTCACCCAATTGCCATTTTGAAAAAATAGCAAATCAACTCCTAGGAGGCCACCATAGGAAAAAGCAGATCATTTAGGTACCCTGAGTATGTGTGCAAAAGGAATTTTATTAAATCATCTCCTATCAAAAGATATTAGGTGTCGAAGTTGACCACCCTGAAATGTTTCAAGAAATACAGATGCAAAACTAAAGAAATTGCATTTGGTTTTGATCTGTTAAAAATAGAAAAACAGATCATGAGACTCTGAAAATCGACACAAAAACTCATTTATGTATGGAGAATGCATAGAAACAATCATTCTAGCATGATGATCAACCAATTGAAAAATTCAAGCTCAAACGGGAAGCTACTTTGCAAAACTGAGTTTGCAAACAGCAAAACAGTGTCAAAACCCTTCAGCTTCGCTTTTTAAAACTCTGTCAAAACATACTATGGGAAGCTGAAATTGACATGAACGTTCAAATATGTCTGCAAATGGGTTTTGCAAGAAAATTAACAGGCTTCAAATTATGACCCTCCAAAGTGGGTCACTCAAACTGATTCATCAGGTGCACTTTTGAAAGTGTAGAGCCAAATTTTTTGAAATGGGCATCTCAAATTTGCAAAATTTGAGAGTGCCAAAACTACCAACCTGAGGGAGTGCCCCCCTGATACATACTACTAGTCTGCTCTTTTAATTATTCATTTTGTGTGCATTTAGGGTAGGAAATAATTTAGCAAGCAATTGCATCACAAAATTTTGTGACGCAATAGTGTACATGTTCAATGCATTCGATAAGCAGTTCACCACAATCGTCTCAGTGCAACACAATTGCGTTAGGGTTAGGGCACAAGCATTTGTGGTCTGACACGAAATTGTGTGATTCAAGTAACTTTCTGAGCCACATATGCGGTTGGGAGTGACACAAATGACTCGTTGTGACACATGTGTAGTACGAAATGATGCATATGTTAGGTGAATGATGCAATTGCATTTGTGAGTTGGTTAAAAAGAAGTGTGACACATATGCTAAGACTATGACATAATTGTCTGGTTAAAAATTTTCCCTAGACTAGGAAATTTTGACTTGGTCAACTTAGGGTCAATAGGTCAACTGAAGGTCATGGATTGAAACAATGGCTTGCTTGATGATTTCAGGAGCATCTACCTCCAATTTAGACATGTGAGTCGAGATATATGTTTTTCGATTGTGGGACCAGCTAGGTGAGGACGAGAGATAAGCACTGTTGGACCTGGGTTTGTTCTATATCACATATATGACCGTGATTAGGGTGAACATGGGGGATGTTGACAGTGTTGGCACTCTGAGATGAGTAGCTTCCATTTGTCAACAATGGAGGTGATAATCACCCTAGAGGATGTATACAATATTTTGTGACTGTCAATTCGTGGAGAGCGGGTACGATATGACCCCGCTCAAGGGTTGCAGGCCTTGTATGAGTAATACCAATGTGAGGATGATGCAAAGCTCGGGATCCAGAGCTATGAGATCCAATAGGAGACCTTAGCAGAGACATGTGATAGATATGATTGTGTTCTATGTTCACTAATAGCAGGGGTGATGATTCTCAATCATAGGGGTCATGGCTTCCCAGTAGGCTGGGGAGAGGTGCTTGGATCTATGGTTCGGTATGGCATAGTATATGCATGGGGGGCATTTCTATTGGTGATTCTCTGCTTTCAAATCCATGATATTGCTTACAAAGGATGATATAGTTTGAGTTGCGGGGTGACACTATTGACAGTTTGGGCTTGGTAGCACATAGTAGTGTTTCGACCTCCAGTGGTTCGATAGCTAGTGGCTAGTGCACCATATGCATATATGTATCAAGGGGCCTTGAAGTAGACACATGTTGGGGATGTGGGTTATTGGAGGCATAGTTTAGATACACTGGTTAGTTTCATTTGGAGGCCATACATGGCTTGTCAATTGTAGATCGATCAGGATCACCACATGTCATGGTGTCGACAACCAAGATATTTGATTGAATGGACAATGTAGTCACAACATATCATAGAGATGTATCTCCCAAAGAGGATCAAATGATAGTTTGGGGAGAGACATGGTGTGCTATTTGGGATAACAAAGTATGGATAGTCCTCATGAGAGGTGCATCTATGGGGACCTCAGATTGTTATCACCATAGCCGAGCATGAGATAGATGCCATGCATGCATTAGATCAGGAGTGGAGAGGAGAGGATGATGATGCAGGGATGACACCAGAGTATGATGCCTAGTGGTTGATACACAGACCCATTCCATTGATAGATTCATAGTAGCAAACACTAGTAGAGCACTGAGGTAGGGGCCCAAGAGGCTGATGAGGTAATAGGGGGAAAAGAGGTGGAGTCCACGAAGATGGTAGATGGGGGATGGAGGAGGACAAGGGATGATGGATGAGATGGGAGAGGATGATGGGGAGGAGGTGATAGGTATAGGAGGAGGAGGGATGGGGGAAGGTAGATGGCGAGGCAGTTGTCATCAATCAGAGAGGAGGCAGAGATGGAGGAGAACCAACCTGAGGAGAGATTGGAGGCAAAGGTGGCAACTCAAGAGGTGGCACAGCCATAGGCTATGGAGGTTGAGGCAGGAGGAGAGGGGGTACAAGAGGAGAAGGTAGAGGAGCACTGAGAGGAGGATGTAGAGATGGATGAGGCTGAGAGAGTCCTTCAGGAGTGGATTATCATCAAGGTCGATGGGGTGCTAGAAGTGGGGGTTGGAGGGGATGAGGGATTGATAGATCAGAGGATAGCTGCCTTATAGATTCAGATGCAATATTTAGAGGTCAAGTTGAGGACTATGACTATAGAGAGAGATGGCCTTAAGGGCGAGAGGGATGATTTCTAGGTTGAGAGGGATTTAGAAGTTATTATTTGGCAATAATGATCAATTTAATGGCTACATGTAGTGGGTCTATTGTTGATGTTGTGAGGTAGTATGCTCAAGCCAACAAGGCCATGCAGTATTATAGGGATCTATATGAGAGGGTGGTTTCACCTGAGAGGTGGCCCTCATTTTTTAGAGATTGATATCATTTCATGAGGCAGATCACATAACAAGACACATAGCTAATGGTCTCATAGTAGGTCAAAGGGGGGGACATCAGATGCTACAAAAGCTACCCCATATGGTAGTCCTCCTACTACAAAGCACAGGGCCAAGGAATCACCTCGTAGGGAGGATATGGATGTCCTAGAGACAGGAGAGTAGGGTAGCTCAGGATAGAGCATCTTGTTATTTATGTTGTTATATGGACACTATACTTTGATTATTGAGCCTATGAGCTCCATCTTTATTGGATACATCATGACATTTTAGTTGTGACACATTATCTTTTTGAGTGATATAAATGATATGATTTTGGTGGTGGTTGATGATATGCATTGTTACATGATTATGCATTTATGTTTATGATGATGACATGCTATGGATATGGATGTTTATGCTATGGTTATGGTGTTTATTGATGCATTATATATGATGATGTGATGGTTTAATATGCTTTCTGATTTATGCATTTGTGATTATTCTATGAATGTTTATGTCTTTTATGATGTGTATGAATAGTAAATGCAATGTAGATGACCTAATTTGATAGATGTAATGTGATGTACTTTTAATTATGGATGCTTTTATTATTATGATGATATGTATGGATGATGAATCGAATAGAAATGACCTAATGTTATGAACATGATGCAATATGCATATGCAATTAATTATAATGTAATGAAATACTGGTATGATAATGCAAAATGTCATGATTGAAAATTTTATAGTATGAATGCAAAATGTGATGTCATTAATGTGATGCAATATGTATAGAATGTGATGTGATGTAAAAATGCAATGCAATGTGATATCAAATTCAATGTAATGTGATATGCAATACAATGTTACATAATGGATCATGATGCAAAATGTAATGTGATATGGAATGTAATGCTATGATGGAATGTGCAATACAATAAAATGTACTAATGGGATGATGCTAATATGATGATAAGATGTTACGTCTATATGGATGATCTCTATGTTCTTGTGTTTTCTTATGAAAATATATGTGACTTAATGTGATAATTCTAACTATGATGAAAATTATTTTTATGACGATGTCTAACATGACTATATATGCAAGATTTTC
>CM021108.1:395187519-395311278 GCA_007115665.2 Sequoiadendron giganteum | reverse complement strand
ATTCAATAGATAATTTTTGATTTGATCAAATGCCTCTTGAAACTTATCTTTTCAATTGAAGGGGATTCCTTTCCTCAACAGATGTTGAAATGGATGAATCTTCTCTGCTAGCTAAGCAATGAACCTACATATGGATTCTAGTCTTCCTTGTAATGTTATCAACTGACTGATGTTGGTTGGTGGTGGAATTTCCAAGATAGCTTTGACTTTTGCGGGATCAACTTCTATTCCTCTGCATGAAACAATGTATCCAAGAATCTTGCCCGATTGGACCCCAAAAACACATTTCTTTGGATTTAGTATGAGTTGGTAGTTTTCTAGTCATGTGAAAATCTTGTCCAATACTGCTAAATGTCCACTTCATTCTAGAGAATTAGAGAGAAGGTCATCAACATAATCTTCCATAAGGATGTGCATATAATCATGAAAAATTGTAGTCATAGCTCTTTGGTATGTAGCTCCAACATTTTTTGGTCCAAATGGCATCACATTCCAATAGAAAGTTCCCCAAGCACATGTGAAATTTGTTTTTGGTTGATCTTCAGTAGCAATTCTTATTTGATTATATCTTGAGAATCTATCCATAAGTGATATTATTTCATATCCATTAGTGAGGTCTACTATGATGTCAATGTTTGGTAGAGGGGAATCATCTTTAGGACAAGCTTTGTTGAGATCTCTGAAATCCGTATAAACTTTGATTTGACCATTTGGTTTGGTGACAGGAACAAGGTTTGATATTCAATCTATGTAATCAATAGAACAAATGAATCCAACATCTAGGAGCTTTTTCAATTCCACCTTGACCAAGAGTAAAATCTTTGGATTCATTTTTCCTAGCTTCTATTTGTATGGTTTGGCATTTGGTAGTAGTGGTAAATGATGTAGAACAAGTTCAGGATCCAAACCAAGCATGTCAGCATACGACCAAGAAAAAATGACTTCTCTTTTTGAAAAGAATGTTGTGAACTCAAGTTTTTCCTTGGAATTCAAAGATGATGCTAACTGTATGATTCTAGAATTGTCTGGTGTTCCAATAATCACTTCCTTTGTTTCTTCTATTAGTAATAGTGATCTCTCTCGATCTATAGGGAGACTGTTAAGTTGATCAGCCAAAACTGGGGCAAAGAATAAGAAGGATTTCAGCTTGGTCTAAGAGTGTCAACCTGGGGATCATAGCTTGTGAGAAGTGTTGTTAGTATATAAGGAGAATAAGGAGATAGATGCAATATGTGTTAAAATGAAATTACATATTCTTTTATCCAAACTGTGCCGAAATTGAAATCACGCAGTCAAAAGGAAATAACATCTATCTTAACCCAACCAAATCATAAGGAAAAAAATATAGAAATAAAACATCTCCGAGCTTCCCCAAGGAGTGGGCCCTTGCTCTTGGTTTGCACGGTGGAACAAATGAAAATTATTCCTACGTTGCCTTAATCAGAAGATCACTATTTTATTTATCAAAAAGAATGATAAAAAAAATCTATATAAAAAAATTTCGACCAAATTCTATTTTCTCCTTTATAGCATGCGTATTTATATATACATTGTTCATAGCTACTAAATACAATAAATATATTATGTTTTCTTTGGCCCGTGGCCAACAAACTATAATGCAATGGTTCTGTTGGCGATAAATTAAAACGATTATGTTATAACAATGAGTAGAAATAAGAGACGGGAATAAAAGATGTGAAGATCTACAACTTTGTCCTCTAGCGACTTAGCACACATCTCCATCATGGGTTTCCTTAGTTTATCACCACAAAAATGGTGCACATTGAATCTTTGTTGAGTGTAATTTTCTATATGTTTTTGCTGACCACGATAAAAATGGAAGATTTTTGGTTTTCTCTATACAACTGGTAATTGCATCTCTATTCAGAAATAACCACAATTTCTTGTGCTTATTCGAATTTGGCACTGAAGAGGTAACCAATGCCATCTTGGAGATTGACATCATCTTTGAAAAGATAACAAAAATAAATTGATGGTCAAATGGTAATACATAGAAGCTCCTGACCAAAAAATGACAGGAAGATATTCTGCATAAAAGGTGATAGGAAGTTCTTCTAATCTGTAGGCTACAAACTTTATTTTTCAAGTCTGAAAATCAAAATACTTATTAGTAAAGATAACCAATCATTAATTTCCATATTTTATCCAAAAATATATTAAATACGACTTATATATATTTAATCATATGCAACATAAAATGGCGAAATAGTATGATATGGAATGAAATTGGAATGTGGAAGTGGATATGAAGGTATATGAAATAGGCTAAAATGTGGCATAAAATGGGACACAATTGGCTCTCATCATTCCCCCCAACTTAGCATATTGCATGTCCTCATGTGATCATTATTTATGAGAGGGTAGCCTTTAGATTATGGAATCTTCCTTCATCACCCTTAACTATTATAGCTCATGCATAATTACATTATTCTTTGAAAAGTCTTGCAACTATCATTTAATGTTCATACCTCCATTAACTTTTGATTTTGCATGTTTTTTTCAATTTTATCTTTATCTTTTTCTCTATTTTTCTTGTCATTTCTCATAGCATCATTTTTAAATTCTATATATAGGAGGTGTCATGAAAATTTTAGCTTGACAATTATGAGCTATCTGAATTGGATGAAATGATAGGTAAAATGAACAGTGAAATTAAGGATGAAATGATAACAAATATGAAATGATTTTTCAAGGTTGAATAATGGTATTAAAAAATAAGGATAATGGAAAGTAATAGGTGAAAAGATGGTAATAAGGATGGTAGACCTCCCCCCAACTTAAAGGGTTGACCTTCCTTGAGGAACAGGGAGAGGATAGGCATGGATGTTGTAGATATGATAAATATAATAAGAAATATTAATAAAGTTAAGAGATAAAATAATTATAAATAAGATTGATTGTCATACCAACTTGCATGTCCATGTAACTTTGCAGATAGGAATTGCCAGCAAAGAAGGAAGCAAAAACTATGAAAAGGACTATAGCCACACCGCACATGAAATATCTCCATCAAACTAAAGTATTGAGGAAGCATACTGATGGTAGCCTGAATTCTCTCTTCATTTTGTCTAACACCTCAACTAAAAATGTAACTCTTGTGACAAGTGATCAAAGTGAAGTGGACCACAACAAATAAGAGTACATTTACACAAGTGAGCAATAAGAGGTGCTAGGAGGTACTCAAACAACCACTGAAGCAATAGATTATACCTACAAACTGATTAGCCCATATAAAGAACACAAATTATTGCAATTTTTTCTCTTTTTTTTTTCTGGTTTTTTCTTTTCCATTTTTTTCCATTTTTTTCATTTTTCAATTTTGATAACAACAAGTGACCACTAGCAAGCTAGTTTTCAATCACTTACCGCTTAGTGGGATGTGAAACCATTTTTCACCACTAAGAATTTTATTCAACTACAATCTGCCAGAAACTGGTTTTCAAATTTTAGTTGTCTAACAATGCTTGAAAGTTTTCATTATTAGAATTTATTGTTTTTTTTCTTTTTTTTTTCATTTTTCCATTTTTTTCATCATTTTTTTTTTCATTTTTTCACTTTTTTCAAATAACCTACATATAATGACCACAAATAAGGAACCCCTTATATGGATGTTGAAGTGACACCATCTAAAACCCAAGTTCCCTCTATGACCCCACAAAAGTCATTGTTGAAACTCGGTTGTATGTAGAACTTTGAAATGATGACCAACAAGAAAGATACCTTCATCAAGATGGACCATGCATATTCTTATAGCATAATTGTTACAAACAATATTTATCCATTTAGCTCATGCCACCATATCGTAAATCTAACTGTAGAACTTTGGAATCCATTCCCACGCACTTGGTTGAAGGAATTATTTACAATGACTGCAATCTTTGAAAGACACATTGTTCTATGATGACTAAATTGAAACAAATCACATTGGCGTATCATGATGTTATGCGATCATTTCCTTTTAAGAATGAGAGATATCCATAACTATTCCCAAAGTTGTATGAAAAGATAGAGTGCAAATAATGCAACTTCCTTACCAAAGACAAGGCTGCATAGTGAAAGACCAATTGTAGTCTCTCAACTTGTCAAATGTTTCCACACAACTTTAGGTAGGTGGATACTCATCTTAGAGTTTGATGATCTGCAATATGCTCAAGCTCTGTGTGCCTGTCTTTAATTTGGCTTTAGATTTGTGGCTTGTGAAGAATTAGCCAAGAACATAGTATTGTGTTTCACATACACCAAGTTTCCTACTATCCTCCACATGATCTAGCATCAAATTTGACATCAAAGAGAACTTGTGTCCACGAATGTTGAACATCCCACCCAAAAATCCTTTTTTGATCTCTGATAGTGAAGCACAAATGAAACTTGAGGTGTTCCATATAGCTAGGAAGGCCAACAAAATGTTAGCAAATCCAACAAAGTGTATCATTCAATGCTCATGCATAGAAGCATCAACAACTGGTATTGGTGAAAGAGTGTTGGGTAACCACAACAACCCGTAACCATATTCTCATGACCAAGCATATCAAGTATAGTAATGCAATATCATCCATTTAATAACTTCAACATTAAGTAGTTAAGTCATTTTTTTAAATAAGGGTAGAGATATTAATATGAATAAATACTTGATAATAATAAAATGGATAAATATAATTATAACGAATACTTGTGTAGACATAATATCAATGTTAATCAACACAAGGATAAATACCTTATTTGGTCCAAGTATCACATAGGTGGTTTTATTAGAATCACCAATGAAACAATCAATGAAGGCATTATTAGCAATCAACCAAGAATCATCAAAATTCAAGGGAATCCCCCAAACTTAACTTAATACTACAAGGGTAGGAGAGCATTAAGATAATCCAAAGAATGAATAAAGATAGCAACATATTTAAGAATACCTCAAGCCTTGTTAATGAACAATCAACCAAAGACTTCCAAAATTATATGGATCCTCCCAACTTAATTTCACATTGTAAAATCATGAGGGTATTAGGAAAAACCAAAGAAGAAAGTGGCATATTTAATAATACATTGATCCTTAATCAATGATCATTCATTTGTAGCATATTTTGTACAGTAATGAATGCATTCAAACCCTTCTAGTTCTTCTTAATCATAAAATAAATTATTGGACCTAGATCAATAAGTGTGTGAGGAATACACAGTTTTACCATAGGCCTCCCAAGATCGAGATGTTTGAGTATATTTATAAATGATATATCTTGTAGGATTTCATTATGTATCTCACACAAATCTTGAATTATTAAGGCCAATAGTTCACCATTTCTTATTGCACAATTAATTTCAACACACATATGTAGCATTTCAATGATTAAATTAGAGTCAAATTGAATCATTTCCTTATGTGTGAATTATTTCTAAAATTTGTGATAGATTAAGTAGATAAGAAGAACTAAGTTGATTATCTTGTAGTGGATCATTTTTGTCTTGAAATACAATTAAACAAAAATAACATCCTTTAGCTATGTGAATGGATTGCAATTGTGATTTACCAATTTCGTGCATATTAATGAAATGTATAGGGATCAATGAAACCTCATTATTATATGCAGATTGAACCACCTACCATCTGATCTGCAGGTTGGAAACTTTATTTTTCATCTAAAAATCAAAATGCTTATTAGTAAAGACAACCAATCATTAACTTCCATATTTTATCCAAAACTCTATTAAATACTACTTATATATATTTAATCATATGCAACATAAAATGACGAAATATTATGATATGGAATGAAATTGAAATATGGAAGTGGATATGAAGGTATATGAAATAGGTAAAAATGGCATAAAATGGGAAACAATTGGCTCTCATCACAAGTCCTCCATCCTCAGGCACCTCAGGAGGTTTTTACCTTCGGATACGTCCTTTATTTTTTGCTTTTTCACGATTAGCAGGAGCCTTTCAGTTTTCACCTAAAGACCTATTACTTTTATTCTTATTTTTTCCTTTTTCACTTTTGTGACTAGAGGATAGGACAACCTCACCAAAGTATGTTTCATAATCGAGTTATATGGAAAAGATAGCTATATGATCCCCACTTGGTATTCCTTCATGAAGTCCCAAGAACTAAACAATTGCTTCGTCATTCTTGAAAGTGTCCATAGTTGGTGGTTCTTTTTTATCCCAATCTATGAGTTGGGGGTAGACAAGGGGTAAGACATCATCAATATTATCAAGGGTCATGGTGTAGGTAGACAAGGTAAATATGGAAGTAGATTCATCAAGTTCCCAGGAGGCTACATCAATGGTTTCCGAAAAGTGTTTGATTTGTTCTTCTCTATTCAGAGGGACTCATGTACGAGGGCTTGGCAAGCTTGGCAGGGTATTTAGGGTAAGTATTTGACTGAATTTATTTTCAAGGGGAGGCTCATCAAATGTTCCAAACATTTTATCAAGGTCCATAAAGGTAGTGGAAGATAAGGAATTCCATTCACATTCATTGGAGTTGGTATCATAATCCCAAGAGTCCTCGTATGTCTCGATCTCATCTGAACCATTAACAACCGCACTCGAAGGTAACCCAATACCCCGAATAGTCACTTTTATTGGTGCAAACCCTAGCCCTTGGTGTTTGATTAACTTAGGAGGTTGCAAGGTTTCCATCATTCCTTGTTTATTTAGGCCAAGACCATTGTGTCCATCATATCCTTGTCGCTTCATTATTTGGAACCCTTTTGGATGCTGTTCAATTGGAAATTTCTTAGTTTCAATGTCCTCTTCTTCTCTATACAACCATGTGAGAATATGGTCATATAGAGATTCTTTCGCAAGTTCCCCCCATCTAGTGAAGGTGGTAGGAAGATTATGGATGATAACCTTAGGCTGCATGGGATGCAATTTTCCATATGACTTTATTGATTTAGGTAAATTTTTGATGAAAAAGAGACTCTTCATGTTATATTCTTTGTATCCTTTGTCTTGGATCTAGATCTTGGGCGTAGAAGGTATGATGAATGGAGTGGATGATTTGAAAATGGTATATGGGTCAATGTAGTGAGATGGAGTGGTGGATGAAGTGGAAGGTGAGGCCTCTTGATTAATGGGAACTTGACGTTCAATAGTTCCTCTTAAGTTTGAACAATATTGAAAAGGATCAGGGTCACCTAGAATAGTTATTTCAATGCCAAATTATTGTGTGGGAATTTAAGGCATTGATGGTAGGTGGATGGAATAGCCCGCATGGCATGGATCCATGGGTAGCTAAGTAGAAGATTATAATGTAAATCTAGATCCAAGACATGAAATATTGTGTCTTGTATTGCTAGGCCAACTCTTATGTGAAGTGAAATTATGCCTTCAGATGAGCATTCAACATCATCGTAAGCTTTGATAATGATTTTCTTTGTTTGTTCTATACAATTCTTAGAGTATCCTAATGCTTTCACCAATTTTAGTGAGAAAATATTTAGACCTGCTCTACTGTCTACTAGGACTCATCTGATCTTTCATTTATTAACACAAACTTCAAGGTGTAGGGGGTCATTATGATCATATTTTGGTGTAGAAAAGTCTTGCTCAAAGAAGGTGACATGGTGTGGCATAGCTAGGTATCCAACCATGGCCTGAAATGCATTAACATCTAGGTTGGAAAGGACATATGCTTCTTGCAATGCTTTGTCAAGGATAGCTTTGTGTTGTGGGAATGTGCAAAGGAGCTCAAAGATAGAAATTTGTGTGGGGTTTTTCCCAACTAATCCAGGAGATTATATTGAATTTTTGGTTATTAATTAGATGGAGGTCCTGGAATAGTTATCTTGGTTCTACAAGTGGCAACAAAACAATATTATTTTGGCTTATTATGGTAATTGTAGCAATACAATCATCAAAGGGTCTTATGTTAAGAATGATAGTGTTGTAATCATGTTTGGCTACGACATAATTGGCATTTTTGTTGTTCCCTAAACTGGAGGCTTTCCCTTTATCATGGTCTTGTAAGGGAGTCTTGAATATGGTATGATCAGTGTTGGTTTTTCCTTGTGAATCTCCTACCGATATGGTCTCGTTTTTAATGAGGTCTTGAATAATGTTCTTGAGTGTCCAACATCTAGTTGTTTTATGTCCTTTTCAATGGTGATATTCATAGTATTCATTTTATTTCCACAAATCAGGTTTGATCAAGGTAGGTTCATAATTTTTGGTCTGTGGTAGTGTGATGATATTAGATTGCAGAATTTTTTTGAGGATTGATTCGATTGGTTCACCCAATTGAGTGTATGTTCTTTTGGCATGGGGAGGTCCTCTTCATTGTTGATTGTTTTGGACAACATTTAGTGTTTGGTTTTGACCTTATGGCTATGTATTTGATATAGTTAGTGTATTTGATGAGAAGGGTCCTTTAAGTTGAATGTTTGGACCTTTAGTTATCAGTTTGGCATCAAAAACTCCATTATTTGTGACATTTTTGTTTCAAGACCAATATTTTCTCTTATCATTGTTGTATTTTGGATTCTCTTTGTTTACCTTGACTAGTCCTTTGGCGATAAGACATTTCTTAATAAGGAAACCTTTCTCAATGATCTCTACAAAGGTTGTGCAACAATAGATTTGAGTTCGACTCATCAGTTCTTCATTGAGGTTTTCCAAAAACATGGTGACCAATTTATTTTCAAGAATGTGACAAGGGAATTTGCTAACCAATCCTCGCCATCTTTGGTAAAACAAGGTGAGTGATTCCAATTATTCTTGTTTGGTTATGCTCAATGTTGCAAGGGTGACATCATTTTAATGTTGAAGGAAAAATGATTGATGAATTTTTTGGCTAGTTCACCCCATGTTCTTATTCCTGGAGGAAGGTGTGCTAACCAATCTAGATTTGGTCCTATAAGGCTACGTGGGAATAGTCTCATCAAACAGGTAGGCTCATATGAGACTTCCATGCATAATGTTTTGAATTCTTGAATGTGCTCTATTGGATCCCCTGTCCCCTTGTACTTAGGTAAAGGTGGCATTATGAAATGAGGGGGAAAGGGTGGCATATATAAGTTTCTATAAAATGGAAAGGGGCACAATTCCTCCATGGAATAAGTCTTCTTGTTGGTCCCCAATTGCATATTTATCATCTGTTGTTGGAGGTTTTGTACTTGTTGTGTTAAAATTTCTGATGGTGTTGCATTGTTTTGGTTTGGTGTCATGATATTGGCATTAAGGTCCTATGTTGGATTTGAATTAGGATTGATGCTTTGGGACGTGGGATCTCTGTTTCCATATTGATTTGTATTGTTTTGATTTGGGATGAAATTGGCATTTAGGTTTGTTCCAAAGGTCATGTTGCATTTGGTATGGTGTTTTGGAGTTGAGGTGTAGACCCTTGATTTGTGCCTTGGTTTTGGAAATTAGGTCCTTGATTTGTAAATGGAGGTGTAGGTCCTTGGTTAATGTTTTGACATGAAGGTGTAAGCCCTTGATTGATGTTTTGTGATGAAGGAATGATCCCTTGATTTACATTTGACATGAAGGTGTAGGTCCTTGATTGATATTTTGAAATGAAGGTGTAGGTCCTTGATTAGAATTTTGGAATGATGGAAGGGACCCTTGATTAGTGTTTTGGAGTGTTGGAATAGATCCTTGATTATTATTTTTCTTTATGATCCTTCATGATACAATGTGAACCTTTCTAGGTTGACTTGATGATAGTATGATTTGAAATTTAAATAAGTATCCTTGATTTATGTTTTGTAGTGTTGAAATAGGACCTTGGTTCACATTTTGAATCAAAGGTGTGGAACCTTGATTTGTGTTTTGAAGTGTGGGTACAATACCTTGGTTTTCATTTTGAGTCAAAGATGTAGGACCTTGTGAAGTGGAACCTTGATTTGTATTTTGGAAAAGGGGGTTTGTAAAGGTCTTACCCATGGAATTGGAGGAGCTTCCAAGTGTGAGATTATGTCCTTGTGTAGTGGTATGGGTTACCTTGTTTCCAAATGTTGGGATGCTTGGGATATGTGTGGTAATGGGAGTCATGTGTATAGTTGTCCCAAGGGGTATGTTTGATGTTTCTTGTGATGAGGGCATGCCAAGTGCAAATGGATTTTTCGTTTCCTCTTCTACAAGGGTTGATACATCAAAGCCTTGCGGTAACTTGGAACTCTTTTTAGCTAGTGTGTAGAAAAATTTATTACAGTTAACACTAACAAGTTGATAAACCATTCTTAAAATTCTTGGGTCTTGATAAGCTCTTTCAATTTCTTTAGGAGTCAATTGCTTATCGAATTCTTCTATGCTTAGATCTTCCCATGAGTTGGTTTGATCTCCTTGTGATGTGTTTCTTGTACGTGTAGAATGATTTTAATTTACTCAAAGGGTAGTGTCATGAAAAGGGTCACTTGAAAAATCCATGTCCTTTATTTTGTCTTTTGACCTTGCTTCAACCATGTGAGACTTTTGCAAGTTGAGGGATAAAGCAAGATGGTGATGAAGCTAAACTATGTTTTTTGATTTTCTTGGATTTTAGAATATGAGAATGCAAGGTGATTAAGGATGATAAATGCAAAAGGAAGCTAAAGGTTCATTAATGATAAGGTGAATAAATTATTTTAAGGTTAAGATGAAGGAAAGCTATACTAATGTAAAAGGATAATAAGTCAAATGGACGCATAAGGATATGCCAAGTTAACTAAATTAAGGGAAAATGATATGATGTTAAGACTATGGTGAAAATGAACTATTTTTTTTGTATTTTTAGGATAAAGGTGCAAAGTACAATCTAGGTTGAAGATGAAAGTTTGGAAAGATGATGATAAAATCTATGGTCAAAATGATATGATATGGATCAAAATGAAGTCGAGCTAATGCAAAGGAGCTCTAAAATTTTAAACAAAGGATGGAAATATAGCTAATGTGAACCCAAGGTAACAATTCCAAATGTCATTAACCAAGAGGATAAACAAGAGGATAATTTTGAGAAGGTTGATTCAAGGCTAAGACACAAGCTTAAGACTCAAATTGGACAAAGGTGACAAAAGTGGACAATAGGAAGGATAATGGTCAATGAAAAATAGAATATGCAACCAAAGGTTTTCCAAAAGCTTAATGGTCTTCCAATGTTCAAAATTTGAAGGTCTAAATGCAACCTAAGGATCAAGGCTTAATTTATGCAATGCAAAGGATGCAAGAAGGTAACCTATAATGGAATGTTTCCCTAAATGGAAGTGCTAGAATGAACTAGTGAATCTTGCAAGTCTCTTGTTTATCAGTCAAAGGTCACTGTGGAAATGATTTGATTAGGTTTTGGACAAAAATTTTGAGAGTTTTTGTTTATCAAATAATTGTGGCTCTACTTTTTGAAAATGTGTCACACAATTACGATTCAAGATATCATATGCGGCTTTGTTTTCAGCAAATGCAGTTTAGGCAGACAGTTGTGGTTTTTGAGTTATCATTTGTGGTGCATAGTATCAGATGTTTTGATTATTGAAATACAAGTACAAATCCTAGGTTGGCAAGTACAATATTTGTTGGGTTCCCACTTGGATTTCTCCAACCGCGCCTATTCAAAGCAAATGACCTAGGAACTTGGTAGCACTCGCTCACCTCCATGGCTCTCACTTCATCAGCATACCAAGTTAAAAATTACCTAAGACCACAAGTATCTCAAGAAATTTTCCATCTCTACAATGAACCACGAAAGTGTGAGATGACTTCAGAGGTCTAACCTCCTGTGTCGACAAATAGAAGGATTTTGGCTTCCTACATAAAGGTTTCTAGTAAGGGAATCCAGTTCAGGGGATACTATGATAAACTCCCTCAGGAGGTCTCCCAACCATTAGATCAATGGATTCTTTCATTATAAAGATATTGGGGGAGAGCTATCATGCACCTCTTCCCGTTGATCACAACTTTCATTGCAACCACACATTTATATAGCGGTTTAGAAGGACTTGGCTTTAGTTATTACCGCTTGGGTCATTCCCACCTTTCAAAGTGAGGTGGAAAGCCCTTCTAAGGGATTAAAAAAAACATAAAGAGATGGGTTTGGCTTCTGATCACTAATTTTTCACAAGGTGCAATCATACACCTACCATCTTACAAGCACAAAAAATAGTGATTTATTAACCCCCTAGTTAAATCTATGTGAAAAAGATAATTGTTCTTTTTAAGAGCCAATTGAAATGTGATCTACTCTAAATATTTAGTAGTTTCAAAAAAGAAGCCTTGGACACACGAAAACCTACAAAACCACCCATTAGTAGTTTCTCAAAGATGTCTTGGACCAATGAAAAGTTACAAAACCCTAGTTAGCACAAAAGGTTAAAAACTAAACTAAATTAGAAATTAAAGACTAAACTAAATTAGAAAATAAAGAAACTAAACTAAATTAAAAATTTAAAGAAAACTAAACTAAAGAGCCTAATTTTTTTGTTGTTTCAAGAGAAACATTTTTTTTAGAGCTCCACTCCAAAGCCACACGCTATAGACAAAAGATCAGTAACCAGAAAACACTATTCTACTCAAAAAACACAAAAGAAAAAAAAACTTAAAAGACACTAAAACTGGAACTTTATATCAAGCAAATAAATACATCATTTCCTTCAGCAATTGCATCATTGTGTCGCATCCCACCAGAATGATTGTGTCCTGATTTTGAATTGGAATTTTTCCACCCTCGAAGTTCTTCAATAGATGTTTCACTTATAGTCAAATGCATTGATGTTTCTATAAGATGCATTGTTTCCTAGAAAATGTCACAACTTCAATCAGTTGCATCGTTTCGTACCTAAAATCTACAAAAACAAGAAAAAATCATACAAAATCTTGTAAAAACTACTATTCACATTGAGTACACCAATGTAAGAAGGGGTTAGAGCAGTTCTGGCCTAGATAAAGTGACAACCATCACATCTAATTGTAAACATGTAAAATTGACTTGACACCTATCACACAACCTCGAATAGAATCAAACAACACTCAACGGAATCAAATAGCACTTAATGACATCAAACAACACTGAACAACATTGAACAGACTCAAACAATGTCAAACCATATGGAACATCATCTTTGATCATCTTGGAATGACTCAGAATCATCTCGTAACACTTCAAAATGAGTCAAAATCATCCTGTAACACTTCGGATTGTCTCGGATCATCTTGAAATCATATCGCAATGTCCCTACATCACACCACATCGTATCACATCAACAAAACACCAAAAACCCTAATTCATCTATTAATTCAATAATACATTATTTAATTAATTCACTTTTTCATCATTTCATACAAATTTAATAAATTTCCAAAAACCCTAATTCCTATATTAATTAAATAAAATAACACTATTTAATTAATTCATGTTTCATCATTTCAACCAATTAAATAAATCTTATTTATTTAACAAAGTCCTAATCCCATCTTATTTCGTCCTGACTAATTAAATAATGCCAATTATTTAATTACGTCGCTAAATCATCTTATTCCCCTAAGTGGATTAAATTATTAAATAATAATTACAACACTTTTCCTCCAAAATTTGAATAATTCAATCAAACTATTCAAATCAATTATCAAAAATCAAATCAAAACTAACACAACTTTGTTTACAAAAGTCAAACTTGATTTGCACATTCAAACCCCAAAAAGGAATTAATTAATTAAATCAATTAATTCATATTCCTCACCCACTTTTTGATTGAGAAAATTATGATTGTTGACTAATCAATCTAATTTGTTAACTAAAACATCACATTCCTAACAAAGCCATCACAAACTTGACTGATCAATTTATTCTATTAACTGATCAATCTATTCCATTAATTGATCAATCACATCCCTCACTAACCAATCTATTTCTCAATCACACAAATTGTGCAATCCACTTTGCAAAATTCTCTCATGTCTAAATCCTCTCAACACACTCTGACCATTGATCTGGATATTCTTCAAAATGATCTCGATCGTCCATTTCAAATCTCATTTTCTATATAACAAACCTCTCTCTGAAAAAGGATCAGAGAATCAACATACATTGAGCAACGAAGTGTTGTCAAGATCATCCTTGAAAGAGATTCATCCATTTTCTTCGATCAACCAAACACAACAAGCATTCATCCACACTTTGTACACGAACTTGGAGGCTTCGTTGTGATAAGAAAAATCCAACATCAAGTGAATACACTCCACTATGGGATGGTAAAAGCTATCTTTTGTTCTCATTTGGTAATTAGTAGGTTCATTATCATGCTTGCAATAGAATAGTTTCAATTTCGTATGTCTAGGAGTTTCTAGATCTTAGATTTAAGCTTTTTGGCTGTAGATTAGATTTCTTCATCAGATTGCTTTCATGTCCCTCTTGGATCATCAATCTAACATCCTTTCTCACCCTCACACATTCTGGCATGCCCAGGGGGACCCTTGTCCCCTCCTCCAACATTCATTTGAGCCATTTTTGAAGTTGCAAGTCTCGGAAATGCTTGTCACAGTTTTCATGCACTCATCCTAAAGACTTGAGCATCTATCCGGAAAGTCTAAGAATTTGTCTCAAAATAAAACTACGCATTTGTCAGAAGAATGGCGCATTTGTCATGGGAATGGTGCATTTTTTTATATTCGTGCATTTTTAATTTCATAAGTTAGCATTTGTTTGATAGGGTTTTTTAGCACTTGTTCCTAAAACTGTGCAGTTGTTTGAAGCCTATGCATTTGTATTTTCTATTCTGAATAGTTGTTCTAATGGACAAGTGCACCAATCCTGCACTCTTGTAATAGGTTTTCACTAACAGGTGTTTTTTTTTTGTTGTGTAGGAAGGAATTGACAGATTTGATGTAGGATTACAACAACTTTAACATGTTTATTGTAGGGAAGACGATCGGTCCTAGTTGTTGAAATGCTTTTCAATTAAACTTAGGAATTTTCATTTTAGTGCTCTAAAAATGAACAACAAACTCACACTTTTATTTTGGTTTTGTTAAAAAGAACAAATTTTAAGCTTGTTTGACTTAAGAATTTTCATTTTAGTGCTCTAAAAATGAACAACAACAAACTCACACTTGATTTTGGTGTTGATAAAATGAAAAAATTTTAAGCTTTTTAACTTAGGAACTTTCATTTGGTGCTCATAAAAAGAACAAAAAACACTTCAGTTTTGGGCTCTAAAAATGAACAAATGTTTCTTTATGATATTTCACCATTGCTATCTTAATTGCTTGATGTCTTGAACATTTCGTATTGATGCAAGTTAAAAAGAACTTTATTTTGTTTATTCATAAATTTTTGGGGATAACATCACTCGAGGTGTTTAAAATGAATCAAATTGCTATGGATTGTTCACTATGCATTCATTGATTGGAAAAGCTAAATGTGTTTTATCTTCTCCCCTCACACCTTTTTGGAAATCTTGGGTGAGTGAAAGAGCATTTTTGAGCATTGCACTTTATTTTTAAGTTTACCTTAAAGAGGGGGCTTGCCTTGAGATACATCTCATGTTGGAGAACTCATTGCAAGGTCTCAAAGCACGTTTACTAGTGGGCTATATTAAAGGTTGTGAACTCATAAGAAAGTAGCTTCAAGTCATGCTAACAATAGACTGCACCTAATCCCATACCTTAAGTGGAATGGGAACGGTTAAAGAACCTTAAGTGGCCAGCGGGTGAGTGTCAGATTTCCATGTTTACAGTTATCACTAAGAATCAAATTGTTTTAGAAGCCACCCTATTATCCAAAATAATTCTCTGAAAGTGGTGCATCATAATTTACTTCCAAGAAGTTACTTGCCATGTCCAACTATAGGCCTGTGCCATAAGTTGCATGTAGAATTATCTCTTCAGAGCATGAGACAAGCCTACCTAAGAGAATGGTGTCTATCCCCTAGGGTTGTAATTGCTATTTTATGTTAAACTTAGCCCATTACATTCAAAAAAATTTGATATCAAAATTTTTGTTTGATTTAAAGAAAAATAACACATTCAAAACAAACACTGAACAAGGTGGTTAAACCACAAACCCTTTGATTTAGTGCACACTTGTGAGAGAAGCCTCATGTTTACACTCCTTTGAAAGGATATTTCCTTAAAGGTTTCTGAACATTTTGGCTTTGATTTTAGGGTACATTAATCAAAGTAAACATTTAGGAACTATGGCTTGGGTATTGTGATTTCACAACCTAAGTTATAGACATGAAGGTCACATAAGTCTATGCTTGTTGAGTCAGTCCAGGTGTTGTCTTATCACTTGCCATACTTTAAAACATGAAGGAAATTTTGAAATAAAATTGTTCACAAGATCATTGTTCAAACCAAAACAAATTGGAAAGAAAAAAGGTTGGATAGTTCCACATCCATTATTTCCATCCTACCTATTCGAAATAAAAATCAAACAAACCATTAAGGTCATTCATCCACTTAGACATCCATGATATTAACAGTTACTTAGGACTCGTAGATAGTACAAGTAGACTTTACCGCAACATATCCTCTGGACAAGGAAGTGGAATATAGAATTTAGTTCTTCAACATTTTTGATTTCCAAGAAGTAGTGTCATCCAAAACAACACTCAAACCCTAGGGTCTTGAGCTTCATAGAAACCATCCCATAAACCCCACCAAACTTAATGACCATTTGGTGACCAACTGCCCCAGTTTAATAACCAGATCTTGTAGCATTGATCCTTCAACGTAGTCTCACATATATCAAATGTGAAAAAACTGAAATCATAAGCAGCTTGAGAACCTTCATTTTTTTAGAAGAACGAAACACCCCACCGGTTTCTCACCGCATCAATTGTTCTAGACGAAGAGGAAGAGAAATATAACATAACAGAAGAGAGATCCATATTACCACCACTTGGGTGGCAATAATTATCCCATTCATGATCTCATGTAAGGTCAAGATCCCTAAGGTAAAGACCATAGGTCATCATTTTACACTCAGACATCTAAGTCTGAAAGCTCTCAAGAAATACCTTTGGGAACTTCACGAAACCATAACTAGGTTGGTATATAACTTCTACAAATGAGCTTCCAGAAGCAATCCAAACTTGTATTCCTTCTACTATTGTCAGAATTTGGGCCTATTCCAATAGTTCCAATATCTTACATAATCTGTAGGACAAAATCGGGTCTTTAGAAAATTAAGTCAACTAGAGGGCTCACCAATTTTCCATAGGAGACCCAAGTTGTTTATGACAACCACGAGATCACAGCATAAAAAAAAGATGGAATCCAACAAGAATACCACCAGTATCCCACAAAAAAATGTCATGAATGATGAGAGTAGCCCATGGGGCTATAGGCCAAGTGACCTTGAAACTCCCTAGAAGAGACCAATATACAGAGACACTTTACTGAGGAGGAAATAAGCCACAAACAGAAGGAGGTTATCGAACAAGGCAACCAGGACCCAAACCAAGTAATTATAGAGGAGGTAAATTATGAAGAAGAGATAAACAAGGAAGAACTATTTAAACATTATAACAACCCCAAGGTTCTCAAACGAATGGATGGGTTGTTAAGAAAAGACCCAAACTCCTGTATTTTCAAACTAGCACAAAGTGGTGCTAAGTTACCTGTGGATTTCAATGTAGAAGCTCTCAAAGACCCAAATCACATTCCCTTAGGGGACAGCTTGGTTGTGAGACAAATAACCCAACCTCTAGAGAGACCAAATATGCCACCCATGTTCTCACAAAATAGTGATCGATCTAAAGAGAACCCCTTGTTCAGAAAACCAACATAGGTTGAACAAGCAACTATAGCACCAATGTACCAAGGGAGGCCATCTCAATATATACCTCAGAATACCTCCAACATCGATCCTTCCAAGAATAACCAGTATCTTCAACAGGGTGGAACACAAGGCCCCTTGATCAGTCATCCCAACAACAAGGTGTCCCACCAATGTATCATTAGGGTAACCTTTATTTTAGTTCTACCTAGAAGGGTGTGCTACAAAGCGCCCTCAATCAGTCATCCCAACAACAAGGTATTCCTCCAATGCATCATTAGTGTAACCTTCATTTTAGTCCTAACTAGCAGTGTATGCCATAGAGTGCCCTGAATCAATCACCCCAACAACAAGGAGTCCCGCCAATACATCATCAGGGAAACCTTTCATATGTTCCACCCCCATAGCAAGGAGTTAACCCTCCTTATACACAACAAGGAATTAACCCTCCTTACATCCCAATGGCTATCAAGGTCTTTTACCTTCACAATACCCAATCTATAACCAAAACCTTATAGGACAACAAGATTATTACTCATAGGGTTTGCAAAAACATGTGCCAAAAATAGAGATGGAACTAAAGCTAGATGTGGTCACCCAAAAAATATCTAATATACATATAGGAAAATAAAAGAAGAACTACACCATGCAGGAGATTTGTCCATTCCCATTCGATCATTCCATCACAGCACTACCCTTTCCAAAAAACTTTAACATACCCAGGTTTGAAAGAAAGTACAAAGGAGTAGGAGATTTGGTAGAACATGTACGAGACTTCTCGGTATCATGTATGGAGGTGCATAAAAATGATGCCTATCTCATGAGGCTCTTTCCATGCAGCCTTATAGGTCATGCTATGGATTGGTTTACTCGTCTACAACCTGGAGTCAAAACTTTTGATGAGTTGTCTAAAAAATTTATAACCCACTTTACATCTAACATAGAACAAGATTTCACCATCATGAGTCTGTCCATGATCAAACAAAACTTGGAAGAGTCCTTCACCTCCTACTTACAAAGATGGAGACACAAAGCAAGTCGATGCAAATGGCCCATTCTAGACAAGGAGTTGGTGGATATATTCATCATGAATGTTTTGCCCAAAATAAACTATGAACTCACTATGCTATGTCCTATAGACTTTGAAGAAACAATAAAAAATGGGTTACATATTGAGAGATCTCTCATAGCAAGAGGGAATTTGAAGACAAACAACTCAAAAGACAATCCCTCTAGCTCAAATGAAAAAACCCAAAATCTGGGCTAAAAACAAGAATGTTACAAATGATGGAGTGGAAGACTCTAGAGCAGTATGGAACACACAAAATAGAAATCAGAATAAACCACAGGTGGCATAAACAAACTATGGTCCCAACAACACACAAAGCAACCAAACTACCAATCCTAAGAACAATCAGGTTGTAAACCAATAGACAAATTAGGGAGGACAACAAAGGCAATATGATCAACCTAGGAGGAAATTTACTGTATTAGGTGAGTCACTTGAGACCTTCATGCACAAACTATTACAATAAAACCTCATAAAAAATATGACCGCTCAAATTATGAGGAATCTAACTTCAAGACACCATGGTACAATGAGAAATGCTTGTGTGATTTCCATATGATCAAAGGACATACGACTAATAATTGCATGTGCCTCAAACATATCATTCAAAACTTAATAGACAAAGGGGAAGTAGATGTTGATCATCATCTTGAAAATAAGGACCTACAAATATACTCAAACCCAATCCAAAACCATGCTAAGAGGAATGATAAAGGAAAGGGACAAGAGTACCATAATGCTAATCACACATACGGGGATAGTTTTGGGAACCCTCTCACAAGTTGATGACAGTAGGGAAAATATAATAATAATTAGAGGAGGAGACAACAATTGCAATGTAACTACCTATCACGGAAGAGTTACAATACACAGAGCACTTCCCAAACCCACAATCAAGTCTACAACATTGTGGAATAGTTAAAAAAGATATCTACCCTCATCTCAATCCTAGAATTGTTAAAAATGTCACCCGCACATAGGGAGATATTGGATAAAGCTTTGGAAATTTCAGTCCCTAATGACCTTGATCCCAGTCAGTTCCAAGCCATGATTAGAAAAATCACTGCAAGTAATCACTTAGTATTTTTAGAGAAATATGTACCACAAATAACATTCCACAATCAAGTTCTATACATAGAGGTTGGTGTTCATAAAACCATGGTCAAAAGAGTTTTGATAGATAATGGTGTAGGTTTAAACATTTGTACCTTAAAATTCATAAAACAGTTGGGGTATTCTGATGACGTGATTGAAAAAGGCAAGAGTATCACCATAAGGGCTTATGATGACTTAGAGAGAAATTATGAAGGGACAATCAAGTTTTCGGTGTAGATAGGACCAGCAGTAGTGGAAACTACTTGTCAAGTACTAGATCTTGAGTTACCTTACAACCTACTCCTGCTACTCCCTTGGATCCATGCATTACAAGCAGTCCCTTCAACTTTCCATCAATTCCTAAAGTTTCCCCATGAAGGAAAGGAAGTAACACTATACGCTAATCCTGAATCTTTCCATTTTTGTGCGAACTTGGAGGAGAAATACAATAAAATCTAGCATGTGCCTAGCAATGATATAGCCTTCCATTCCTTTTCTTATATCGACCTTTCCATGCTACCATCAACCTCCACTAAAAACACATCAATTGAACAACCAAAAGTAGAAGCCAAGATCCAAGTACTTGACAAGGGCAATGGGCACTACCATTTTAACCAAAAATTATGCATTGGCATGCTCCCACCAACACCTAGAGCATATGGAGGTCCAAAAGAGATCCAGATAGTACAAATGATAGCCAAACCCACTATTTTTACCAGATGGGGAGACATGAAAGATGAAGAAATATTTGAGGACCTTTCATCTATGATCTACTAGGAGGACCAAATAGAACCCCAAAAGCCACAACCCATTTTAATTGATCCTAACACTAAGGGGTATCAATTATTCAAACAAATGGGATACAATGGAATAGGTAGCACAGGGCTACAAAAACAAGGTTGGTCAGAGCCTATCATAGTGGAACAGGGATAGAAGAATCTGGGGCTAGATTACAAACCAAAAGATATGGTCATTCCAAAAACTGAACAAACATCTTGGAAGAAACGAGAAACTTTTGCTAGCATTAAGGCACTGGATATCTACCATGTCATGGACAATGAATTACCCACTGAAGACTTATTCGACAACTTTAGAATTGATAGGTTCCCTCTCCAGTACATGGAAACCATTCCCAACATCTATTACCATTCTGAAATAGACTCTAGTGAATATGAATGGGACTCTCCTTCCTTCATCACAGGATATGATTCCCCTAACTCTAGTAATGATGACCTAGATACCCAGTGGGAAAAAGACACATGAGCTATATTGACCCTTTCACCTACTTTTGTAAGCTTTGCAGACCAAGATGATAGTCTCCCACTCTGTTATCCTCAACTCATAGATTGGGATCAACAACAACATGCACCTATTTTGGATCAATTCCAGAATGATTAGGCCATTGCAGAATTCATGGGACTTCGAACAAACATACCAGTAGGAGACCATAAAGTAGGGTTCATCATGGAACTGGAACAAGAGGCATACTTTGGTGGAGAGATTAAATTTTCTAGTCGCAAAAATGAAAGAAAATACATAAAAATACTATCCCCTAGAGAAAACCACACTGTGGCTCTATTGGATCTAAGAGAGAGAAAAATAAAGGATGCATCCGAAGGTGAAAACCTCCTAGAGGAACTTGAATATGGAGGATTCAATTTCGCTATATCTGAATATCAAGAAATATCAACACTCTTGGTAGAAGAAATAGAATCCATAAATGTTGGTATAGTAGAGGACCCAAAGATAACATACCATGCAACATCACTTGATCCTAAGGAGAAATAAAACTTCACAACATTCATCAACGAGAGAAAGATAAACTTTGCATGGACCTATGTTGGCATGCCTAGACTAGATCCAACATTAGTGGTGTATCATCTAGTCGTCATCCCTGGAGTGAAGCCTGTCAAACATAAACTCGGAAAGATGCATCCCCAAATAGCATTATTGGTGAAGGTAGAACTAAAGAAGTTACTAGATGGGGGTTTCATTAGACCCATCAACTATCCACAGTGGATATCAAACCTAGTACCAATGTCCAAACCTACTAGGGGCATAAGGATATGTACAGACTTTAGGGACTTAAAAAAAGCTTGTCTGAAAGATGACTTTCCATTACCAAGCATTGACATGATAGTAGATCTAACAGAAGGGAATGAGATGCTTTCCTTAATGGATGGTTTCTCAGGATATAGCTAGATATAGATCTCTCCAGATGACCACAAAACAACATTCACTTTTGCTTGGGGAACTTTCTATTGGAATTTAATGCCTTTTGGTCTAAAGAATGAAGGAGTAACCTATCAAAGAGTGATGAAAACCATATTCCATGACATACTACACACAATCATGGAGGACTATGTGGATGGCATCCTAGCAAAGTCAATCAAAAGGGCAGAGCACTTGACAAACCTAGCAAAGGTATTTGATCGATTAGAAAAGTACAATCTGAGACTCAACCCTAAGAAATGTGTATTCGAAGTAACCTTTGGAAATATATTAGGGTATATAGTTTCAATAAGAGGGATAGAGGTGGATCCTACCAAGGTAAAATCTATAATGGAAATGCCTCCACCAAAGACACTCAAACAACTAAGGAGCCTACAAGGGAAGCTATAATCAATCAGGAAATTTATCGCACAACTAGCAAACAAATGTCATGCTTTCACTCATCTCCTACACAAGGACATCACCTTCAAATAGGATGGGATATGTGACCAAGATTTTCATCAAGTCAAGGAGTGCCTACTTGCTCCTCCTATAGTCATGCAACCAATTCAAGAAAAGGAGATGATACTTTATGTGTCTACCACACAAGCAGTATTAGGAGCCCTCTTGGCATAGCTAGATGAAAACAATAAGGAAAGGGCAGTATACTATATCAACAGAACACTGGTGGGCTATGAACTGAACTATTCACCCATTGAAAGAGCCTATCTCTCAGTCATGTTTTCTACAAAAAAGCTAATACATTACATCTTAAACAAAAAAGTGAAATTGATATCAAAGGTGAACCCACTAGAATATTTACTAGCAAAAGTAGCCTTAACAGGTCGAATATCCAAATGGGTGATGATCTTAAGTGAATTTGATATATAGTACATACACAGGAGAGCTATAAAGGGACAAGTCATAGTAGACCAATTGGCTAAAGCACCCATAGATGATCATAAACCTCTCATAGTGTATTTTCCAGTTTGGAGCATCTTGATGATAGAACAGACCGGCCAGTGGACTCTATACTTTGACGGGTCCCATACTCAACATGATTAAGGAGCAGGAATATTATTTCTCACACCATAGGGAGATAGTATACCCAAAGCCTACAGGATTGCATTCCCCTGTACAAACAAAATTTTAGAGTGTGAAGCTCTTATCACAGGGCTCAAAATAGCGATCAAATGGTGAATAAAAGAGCTACATGTCTTTGGAGACTCCCAGCTAGTAATCAAATACGTGAATGACAAGTACCAAACAAAAGATGAAAAATTACTACCATAAAAAATAATGGTGGATAGCTTTCAGGAGTACTTTGTCAAAATAACCTTTGAACAGATTCCTTGGGTTAATAATAGAGTTGTTGATGCAATGGCCACAATATGCTCGCTGCTAGATATCAAAACGTGCCTAAATATGAATTTCTCATGGAACAACGACCGGTGCCTGCATTCGATATCCAAAAATCAGAAATGGCATGTGTTTTTGTTGGTCCTAACTCCCCATGGTACCAAGATACGTTTGACTATATCTAGAATGGTATCATACCACCCGACTTAACCACTACTCATAAGAAAACCTTCACTCGTATGACCTCCTATTTTATGATCTTAGGAGAAACCCTATAGCGTCATAGCCTAGATGGTATGTTACTTCGGTGCCTTAATGAATAAGAAGTAAAAATAGCCTTACAAGAGGTCCACGAAGGTATTTTTGAATCCTACTCTAGCAGACCTAACCTAGTCCAAAAACTACTCAGAGCAGGATACTATTGGCCTTCCATGGAGCAAGACTACATTCAACATTCTAGAAGGTGTCAACAATGTCAGTTACACAGTGATCTAGTTCATGCACCAACACAATATTTGAGACCCATCACAACACCATGGCCTTTTTTCATAATGGGGATTACACATGGTAGGTAAGATATCACCCACTTCATCCAACAAGCATAAATTCATTATCACCGCAACAAAATACTTCACAAAATGGATAGAGGCAACTCCATTGACCTATATCACTAGTAAAAAAATATCAAAATTCATTTTGAATTATCTTATTTGTAGCTATGGAATCCCGCAAATAATTGTAACAAATAATGACACCCCATTCAAGAATCAGGATGTCCAAGAACTCTATTCCAAATTCTCTATCCAACATAGATTTTATGCGCCCTACTATCCTCAAGGAAATGGCCAGGTAGAGGCACCCAATAAAACAATCCTGAAAAATATTGAAAAAGACTATCAATGATGTCAGTCATGATTGGAATTCGTAGCTAAATCCAGCCTTATGGGCTTATAGAACCAACATATGCACACCTACTGGTGCCACACCTTTTTCCTTGGTCTATGGATCAGAAGCAGTGTTACCTATTGAAGTCGAAATCCCCTCATTGTGAATCTCACTAAAAGGAATGGTAAGCAATGAAGAATAAATGGTATCTAGATTGAATGAATTAAAGCTCCTAGATGAAATACATTTGAGTGTGTTAAACCATTTCTAAGTTTATTAGAATCAACTCAAACAAAGCTATGACAAGAGAATCAAAGATAGAAACTTTCAAGTTGGTGACTTGGTCCTCAAGGATAATTGAATCAAGATGGAAAGGGTAAATTTGAACCTAATTGGTTAGGTCTATTCATCATAACAACAATTTATGGCTCTGGGACATATCAGTTGGCTACTCTTGAAGGAGAAACTCTAGTTGAACTTCTGAACAACAACCACCTCAAAAAATTCTATACATGAAACACGTCAGAATACCCCAAGCAAAATGGTAAGAATCCAAAAAAATGAAAAAAAGAGAGATAAAAGAAAGATAAATAGTAAAGATAAATAAAACATTCTTTGAGTTAAAACCACCTTGTGGTGCTCCTAGAACAGGTACCATAGTGAAAACCTAGTAAACAAGTGCTATGCATGAATAAAACATACATTATTATCTATCAACACTTTTTTACAGCATCCACCCATCCATTTCATGAGTCATATGTCCAATCATAGCTTGTCACTGATTAGGGTAAGTCATTTTATTGGGGGAAACTTCCCAAAGCTAATCGCAATTTAGATATGGAAAAAATCCAATCAAGGTCATAAAACAACAAAAGTCAAAAACACTACAAAACAACAAAGATAAAAAATATATATATAATATCAAAACAAATAACATCGTTGGGTTACTCCTTTAATCAAACAGTCTAAGATATCAACATTTGCTTGAACCTCACAACTATTTCAAGTGAATTTCCCACAACATATCCTCTAGACACATAAACAGGATATCATCCATGATATCGATGTTGTTTACCCAAAAATAGTTCATGCTTTAAGTCCAACAGTCAAACTACATGGTCTCTACATGCACAATGTAGGTGAGGCTTTTTAGCCCCCGAGACCCTAGGTCAGTCCCCTTAGGTTTCCAACATGCTTTATTTTAATTAGTCAAAAAATACAAAATCCAAACAAATTCAAAAATACAAAATCCCAAAGAAACATTCACAAAATAGAAAAGGTCAAACCAATCGAACTATGAGCCTCTACATGGACAACGTAGGCAAGGCTTATCTTTGATGAGCTCCCAAGGCCCTAGGTTAGTCCCCTAAAAAAAAAACAAAAATAGCATCATAAAACTTAGAAAATCAAAAAGGCCCATCCCGTCATCAACATCCACAATAAATGTTTCAACCATAATAAACAAATCGTTCCAAATGACCCTTTGACAAAACAAACAAACAAAGCAAAGCAAACATCAACAACTATAGCTTTCAAGCAATAACAATCGCATAAGAGTTTACTATAAACAAACAAAGACAAGGCGAAAGTATCTACCTATCTTTTTATACAAGTCCCAACAACATCCTGAGATATGCCTTAATGGGTTTGTTCCTACAATAGACATGATCAAAAACGCATAATAGCCCCACCCTAAATAGATATGGCAAGTGATATTGCAACTTTTTTTTTATCTTTTTGTGGTCTTAATTATGTGATTTATTTTATTGAATCATTCCCAAGATCTCTCAAAGATGTCCATAAGGATTTAGAGAAGAATGAATGGGGGAAATTAAGCGTCATTTCAATTTGTTGTTTATAAGATATGTTTGTAATATTACCATGGTGAATACTTTCTTTATTGAGTATGGAAGTTGTATTAAAATAGTTCATGAAGCAGTTACATGTTAGGTGTTCTATGCCTCTCTGTGTGATTGGTTTGAAACATTTTTTCATGCAATTCCCCCTATACTTTAAACAAATTTTGTGTATGTCTGGTATGAACAAAGATATTCTTTGTTTGTAGAGTCAAAGTCCATGCAATGGATACAAATTCACCTTGGTAATTCATACCCTAGTGCATCGTATCTATTTTGTTATATCAAAAAGGATTGTTCAAAAAATGAAGTATCTAAAGTGAAGCAAAGTTACAACATCAATTCTATCCATCATCATATTTCTACTAACTAACAAACATCATCACATTTCTTCTAATTAACATTTTTTTTCTATCTATCATCATAATTCTTCTAAATTAACAATCATCCTGCATAACACATCATCAGTACCATATTCATTCTATATCCACAAATATTATCAAAACATATCATGATAATAATAAACCAATTAAAAACATCATGTATGGGGCATTCATCTATCAACATCCATCATCATAAAATAAGATAAAGTATGATTCCTACATCTACATCATATCCATACATCAGAAAAGCACAAAAACACAAATAAAATACATCATCATATATCACCATCACATAAACACACAATGAGGTTGAAACGAAGAAGGTATATCTCATATATCAACATCATAAAAAATGAATATGTCATAAGTACATCTACAATGACGCAAGTGTGATAGGAAAAGTTCAAAAATTATAACATATATAAGAGGTCTCGACTGGACCAATGAATATGTATAACACACATGTCTACAAAATGCCTATGCACCATGAAATGACATGAAGATCAGGTATCAAAAATGGTAAAACCCCAACAAGACAGACAAAACACTACTAAAAATAAAAATGATCGGGTTGTCTCACAGAATGAACACCTACACCACCACCAGCACCACCACTGTCATCACTCGCAGTACTAGGCTCCCCAAACCATGGACATCGAGAGGCCCTAGGAACGGTGGAATCATATAAAGTTTGATAATAGGTAGATGCCTATAGATACCTATATTGCTCTACTTGCATACCATCATGCTCTGTCTAGAGAGTATCTCTCTCTGCTATCAGTAATAGTACTTGAGCCTCTACAACATGTTGTTTACCAATATCACTCTCTCGATCTACCCGAAGAGAATCCCTCTCTATTTTTCAGTAATACTACTTGAGCCTCTACTGCATGCAGTCTACCAAATGCACTATCTCGCTCAACCCTCATAGTATCTCATTCAACCCTTAAAGTATCTACCAAAGCCTCTACGGCCTTTTGGCATGCAACCTTTGCATCTTTTTCCAAACTCATATGAGCTAGCAACAAATCAACATCCCTAGCTGTGGAAGAGGATTTGTAACCTATCTTTGACCCTGTGCATGAGGCACCCGCTCATCCTGAATATCCTTTGCTTCATCACGTCGAACTCAACCCAACTTCTCTGCCATAACCTCAACACGTTTTCCCTCACTGTGATGACCTGTTGTAGACACTGAAAAATATCCTAAGTCTACAAGCAACATTTTTCCTTAATATTTAAATAATTTTAATTATTTAATTATTCCTGATCGTATTCCTTTATTAATTAACTTTTTTTTTAATTATTTAATTAATTCACCTTCTAGTCTCTATTCTACCCTGATCAATTAAAAAATTAATTGTGTCACTAATACCCCCCCTTTCTTCAATAATTAAATAAATCATTATTTTTTTAATTATTTATCTTTCATCACCTATCTATAGTCAGATAACAATAATTATTTGACCTTTTATTCTTCTATAATTAAATAATTGACGAAACTATTTAATTATGTGTCATTCTTCTCTTTTAAATAATTGATCCAAATTATATCCATGTCTAGTTTCAATATCCTCCTTTAATTAAATTTATGAATTTAATTAAGTCTCCTTTTTCATTTCCTCCAGATAAATAATTTGAAAATAAATTGTTTATTTTCCACTTGTCCTTCTCCTCCATTTTCGAATAAATTATGCATCCCTCCATTTTGGTCAAATATCCCCTATCATTATTTCATGTCATAGTCTACATGTCCCGCATGTTTGTCATAGCCATCATCGTCATATCTTTTCCATACATGACATATTTTGGTTGCATCAATTTTCAACCGTAGATCTTGGCATCTTTCTAGAAACTCAATCTTGGCCATCCATTTTGTAACCTCCCTCTCATGAATCCTCATCTGTTGATCTTAGAATCTTTCTAGAAGATCAATCTCGTCCATTTGTGCAAATGGTTGTCTATAAAACAAAACTTTCTCCTCCATTTTTGATTTAACGGCTAATAGTCTCCAACTTTCTACTTACTATTTTGTAGGTATTTGCACATGTGAAGCAACAAATCTGAGGGCAAAGATTGTAAAAAGGAGAAATAGGAGAGACAAGAGAAGTGAAGCAATTTCAAGCATGGGGAGTGTTTTAGTTTGATGCTTTGGTTTTACTCATGCATTGTTTGTATTCTCTTGTTTAGATTGGGATTTTAGGTTAGATTTGTGTTGGTTGTCACTTTATCTATGTTATTTGATTTTTCAGTGTCTACCACAACCCTCCTGGTCATCCTTCTCCTTTCTCTTTACACTGGGGAATATTTCAAAATTAAATTTCTTTGACACAACACGACGAACTGCATTATGTCAAAGAGGGGCAAAATGTAAACACTGAAAAATGTCCTAAGTCTGCAAGCAACATTTTTCCTTAATAATTAAATAATATTAATTATTTAATTATTCCTGATCGTATTCCTTTATTAATTAAATAATTTTTTTATTATTTAATTAATTCACTTTCTAATCTCTATTCTACCGTGATCAATTAAAATAAATTAATTGCATCACTAATACCCCTTTCTTCAATAATTAAATAAATTATTATTTATTTAATTATTTATCTTTCATCAACTATCCATAGTTAGATAATTATTATTATTTGAACTTTTTATTCTTCTATAATTAAATAATTGATGAAACTATTTGATTATGTGTCATTCTTCTCTTCTAAATAATTGATCCAACTCAATTATCCATGTCTAATTTCTATATCCTCTTTTAATTAAATTTATGAATTTAATTAAGTCTCCTTTTTCATTTCCTCCAAATAAATAATTTATTTGCCACTTGTCCTTCTCGTCCATTTTCAAAGAAATAATTTAAAATAAATTATTTATTTGCCACTTGTCCTTCTCCTCCATTTTTCAATAAATTATTTAAAATAAATTATTTATCCCTCAATTTTGGTCAAAGATCCCCTATCATTATTTCATGTCATAGCTTGCATGTCCTGCATGTCTTTCATAGCCGACGAGTGTCATAGCCGTTGGCGTCATATCTTTTCCATGTATGGCATATTCTGGTTGCATCAATTTTTAACCACAGATCTTGGAATATTTCTAGAAACTAGATCTTGGCCATCCATTTTTTAGCCTCCCTCTCATGAATCCTCTTCTATTGATCTTAGAATATTTCTAGAAGATCAATCTCGTCCATCTGTTCAAATGGTTGTCTATAAAAGAAATCTTTCTCCATTTTTGATTTAACAACTAATAGTCTCCAACTTTCTACTTACTATTTTGTAGTTATTTGCACATGTGAAGCAACAAATCTAAGGGCAAAGATTGCAAAAAGAAGAAATATGAGAGACAAGAGAAGTGAAGCAACTTCAAGCATGGGGAGTGTTTTAGTTTGATGCTTTGATTTTACTCATGCATTGTTTGTATTCTCTTGTTTAGATTAATATTTTAGCTTAGATTTGTGTTCGCTATCACTTTATCTATGCTATTTGATTTTTCACATCTTACATTGGTGAACTAGAAGAAAATCTTACAATTTTGTAGAAAAAAATTGTTTGTTTTTGTAGTTTTACAGGTTACAGCCAAGAATTTGCACAAAATCCCGTCATCTTATTTTGAGTATAGAAAAATGGGCACATAGATTATTCAAAAACTATTATCCAGGTTTTGTAGGCCTCATTTTTAGTTTTCTGAAATTTCAAACGGTTTGAAATTTTGATATGTTTTGAGAAAGTTATGACCATTTTATTGCTTGCGGATTTTTAAGATTTAGTTGTTAAGACCCGAATTTTCTTTTGTTTATAACACTTTTTGTTGTGCAGGATTTTGCTAAAAAAAAAAATGGGTTTTGAAGGTTTATGTCTTAGCTTTCCATAATTTTTTATAGTTTAAAATTTTGTTTAAGTTATCACTATTTTAGTTTGTTGTTTTTATGCAATTTTTTTTATGGTTTACTGATTTTCTATTTGTAGTGTGTGGCTTTGGAGTGGGGCTCCCAAAAAATTGCTTCTTTTGAAGCAACAAAAAAACATTGAGTTCTTAGTTTTTAATTTCCTTTAAGTTTTTTTCTTAGTTTAGTTTAGTCTCTTCATTTTCTAGTTCTTTAAGTTCTTTTCAGACTTTTGAGTTTTAGTTTGGTTTTAAAACTCTTGTGCTAACTTAGTTTTTGCAGCTTTCTTGTTGGTCCAAGATCATTTTTTGAAACTACTAACAAGTGGTTTTGTAGGTTTGAATGTCCAAGGACTATATTTTGAAACCACTTTATTTGTTTTAGATTAGATAACACTTCGTTTGGTGCTCTAAAATGAATGATTGTCTTTCTCACATAGATTAAATTAGAGTCTAAATGAACACTATGTCTTAGTGTTCGAGGGTGGTAGGTATTATTCTCTCACCTTGTTCAAACATAGTGATTAGAAAGCCAGACCCATCCGTTTTTGTGTTCACCCATTAGAAGGGCCTGTCTTGGTGGGAAAAATTACTCACCCCAAGGGATGACCCTAAGCGGTAATGGGCTAAAGCCAAGTCTTTCCAAACTGCTATAGAAATTTGTGATTGCAAGGAAATTTTGCAATCAACAAGATGTGGTATGTGATAGCTCTCCCCTAGTATCTTTATAATATATAACCCCTTGTTCTAAGGGTAGGGAGACCTCTTGAGGGAGTTTATCATAGTACCCCCTGAACCGGATGCCCTTATTATACACCTCTTGTTCGTATTAGCCAAAATCCTTCTATTTGATATTGCAAGAGGTCAGACCTCCGAAGCTGTCCCACATATTTGTGGTTCTTAGTAGAGATGAAGAATTCATGGGAGATTCATGACAACTCAAAGCTTGGTTGACTCGAGAAGTGAGTTTCGTGTTGGAGGAGCCAGTGTGGCCAAGCTTCTAAGTCATCCGCTAAGAATAAGCGTCATTGGTTAATCCAAGTGGGAATTCAATGAATATTTCCCTTGCCAACCTTAGGATTGTACTTGTCTTCTTTAAAAAATAGAACATTTTTACATCAAACCAATCCTCAAACAAAGTGTTTGATACTATCTGTTATATTTTCCAAGACAAATTTCATCAAAATTAGTCAAAAATCCACTCAAAACCAGTCCAAAACATCAAATTTGCAAAATAACTCTTTGTGAACCACAACTTCTTAAAACAAAACCACAAAAAACTGATCACCAAAGCTTCAAAAATCATTGTCCAAAATTGATCCAACTCATCTTGACTGTGATCTTGATTTCCAAACCAAGGACCTACAAATTTTCCTAGTCCATTCTAAGCATCCCTATTAGGAAAACGTTGCATTATAGGTTGCATCCCTTCATTCCTTGTATTACATAATTTGGACTTTCACCCTTAGGTTGCATTTAGGCCTTCAAAATTTAAACATAGGGAGACCTTTGAGCTTTTGGAAATTATGGGTTACACATTCCATTTGTCATTGACCATTTTCATTGTCATTGTCTTGTCATTTGTCACTTTGTCAAGTTTGATCTTGGTCTTGTGTCCTAGTCTTGGTTGTTCTCTTATGGTCAATGACATTTAGAATTTGTTTCCTTGGGTCCACAATAGCTTGATTTCCACCCTTAGTTTGAAATTCCTTCACATTACTCTCATTTAGACTCATATTACCTAGATTGCACTTTTCATCCTTATATCTCAAAAACACAAAAACATAGTTTCATTTCACCTTAGCCTTAGTTGCATCACTACCCTCGATCATTAATTTAGCATCATTTAGTCTCCTTGTCATCATTGATTAGTCCACCTTTGGTATCCTTTGCATCCATTAGTTTCATATAGCTTCATTTAGCTTCATCCTTTGGTATCAAAGTCAACATTATCCTTGTATGATCATCTTGCATCCTCATATCCTTATAATCCAAAAAATAAATTGCCAAAACATAGCTTAGTCCCATACCATCTTCCATCATTTAGCATTTAGCTTCATTTGTATGTAATATTCTTTGGTCATAAGGTCATTATTATCCTTGAATAATCACTCCACATCCCTATATTATCCCAAAAACATATCCTTTGGTCATCATCATCCTTGCATATCATATCCTTTGGTCATAGCATCTTTATCATTCCACCATTCATTAATCTTGGTCTTAGGTACACTTTCACTTTTCATCTTTATATCCTTGAAAATCACAAAAAATAGCATAGTTTCATATCCATTTTCCATTGACACCTTGCATTGTCATTCAAAGGTCACAAGTTTTGTATGGTCCTCACTAAGTTTTCATTATCCATCCTGATCCAAATTCATGACCATGTCTTCACTTTACCTTAATCTTCTTTATAGTCAAGCCGAATACCAATCAATCCTCAAACGTCAATACCAACCACTCACATACCCTTCTTACCAATAATCCATAAGCTCTAGACCTTCATCCATCTACCCTCACTATCAAGAGACACTTGACACAATCCATACCTAACCTTGACATCCAAAACAAATGTAATCCCAAACAAATGTTCATTAATCATCCTTATCCTAACCTTGAAAAGGGAAACCAACCTTCCACTAGTCCATTCCAATCCTCCACATCCTATCATAATCCATCATTCACTAGTCCATTTCAATCCTCCATATCTTATCCTAATCCATCATCCACTAGCCCATTTCCATCCACTCCATCCCAAACTACAATACCATCTAATAAAAGCACATTAATTAATTCTCTCCTAGGACAACTAGCAAAGGAACTTGTTTGAATCCTAAATGAAAACAAAGTTTGGAAATCCAATCACATTGTTGATCCTACACCATCCAACCATTTGTCACCATCATTTCCTCCATTGCCTACCAATACCAAAAAAGATCTTTCTATTGAACCTCCATTACTGCCTTGTGAAAATCTTGGGTCTTTCAAAGAAAATAATTTCCTTGTCCAAAATCAAATTCCATTGCCTAAAATTGAGGATAAATGTCAAAAATAAAGTCCAAAGCATGACATCATAGCTTCACCTTCATATCAAGATCGAAGCCATCCATCTCATGAACCCATCCTTAAGTCCATCCAAGAAGTCCTTCTAGATAATCATGGCATCCAAAATACACCTATCCTTGTTCAAGAGTCTATTCACAACCATGTTGTCCAAGATACACCTATTTTTTACCAAGATCCTACCATTGAACAAGAAATCCAAAATGATCCTCTCATCGACCTTTATACCATCCATGATCAAACATTTGAATTTGGTCCTGTCCAAACTCCAAACACCCCCATTTCCCAAAATGAGACACTTGCCTGCTTTCGACACATAGATAATCAAATGAATGATATGGATAACATCAAAGAAGAGCATAAAGAATGCAAGCTACTATTGATCAATTCAAAGAAGAACATAAAAAAGCTACTATGGATCAAAGAGAACATATAGAAGCTACCTGGATCACATCAAAGAAGAAGATACAAAATCTACCACAGATCAAATCAACATCCCAAATGATCAAGAAGAAACAAGCATGACAATTGATAAATCCAAAACACCCTATCAACTAGGAGCATCCACCTTTTTCAATGTAGGCTTTCTTGCATATGAGAAGATTCCAAGCAGCTACTTCCACATCCAGAATGATGGGTTCACATCTTTCTTTCAAAAAAACAAATACCCCATCACAAATAGAATTTGTCAGAGCATGCACTATCAAGGAAAAGGACTAGGCCTACATGAGAAAGGCATTATAGAACCAGTACAATTTGTATGCAAATCCTAGACATCAAGGTCTTGGTTATTCTTCAATCAGAGAATCAAATGATGTTAGTGGTAACTCCTCAATATTGGGGGAAATTTTATGTGATACAAACATCAAAATGGAGGGCATGAGTAGTCCTTATCATAAGGTTGTTTGCCTTCATAGAATTTATCCAAACCCATATCTCAGAGAAAACAAATTATTCCTATGCAACATAGTCCTTGGAGATCATATGCTAATTCTATCAGCCAATAATCCTCATGTCTCCTATCTTTTGCCAAAACCAATCCATTATCTTTTCATACCTATTACTGGACTTGGTTTTCCTTGTCATTGGTTTAAGGATTCTAATCCATTTATCCAAGTTCCCTCCATAATCCCATCTAGTCCTAAGGTTAGTCATTCCAAATGCAACAAGCCTAATCCATACAATTTTTCTATGCACTCTAGCGTGCCATCCAAAACATTCCTTGGATGTGTTCCTATCCTTCTTGTACACCTTGATCCTTTAGTCACATTATCATCAATGGGATATGTCTTTCCCAATCCTCATGGTGTTTCAGGATGTTTCCTTCCCATATCAAACAACATTATCATCATCATCACCTATCAATTGGTTTTCAGCTTGACTAGGGGCAAGATCATGTTTGTCCTCGGATCCTTGTGCATGCCTTTTCGGTTGATTGTGGGTATCTTTCACATGAATTTTATAATAATCCTTATAGCTATCATCCATAACAAAGTCTCATTCATCCATAATAAATCTTCATCATCCTTCCCATGGCTTGAAGACCACTGACATTTAGCATCCTTCGCTTTCATATCCACCTGTCACATTTGATGCTTCCCCCCACATTTAATAAACTGGTCCTATACCTGACTGGGGGAAATTCCTTGACTTACATCTTCATGGAAAAAAATACATGGTATTAGCCCTTCAAAACATTTCAAAATAAAAAATAAAATAAAAAAAATCAAAATCCAAAAAAATCATAAAATCCAAAAACATCAAAAAAATTCAAAACTCCAAAAAAAAGTAGAGTCCAAGTCTGAGTCTAAATCTGAGTGTGTCAGTCTAGGCAAGGCTCATCTTAAATGAGTCCCCGCAAAATTAGTTCAATCCTTTTAGGTTGTCCAAATAAAATCATGACTCAATATTTTATCAAACAATACAAAGTCAAGTCGTGTCAAACTACGAGGTCTCTGCACACTGCTACATAAACAAGGCCATCTATCGATGAGCCCTCAAGGCCCCCTAGGTCAAGTCCTTTAGGGTTCATCGAGTTAGGTCAGGTCCTTGGTCCAGAAGCAATCATCATTCAAACTACATCATGAAACAACAAACGAATAAAATATTTCATCAATCAATTATCTTATCATCCATCAACCTGGTCATTCGGCTGGAATGGGGCATTATTTTGTTTGTCTCATTCAATTTTATCTCTTGTATTTTATCAGGATGCATCCTTCCTAGGATTAGACTTTCTCAACCTTTTCATTCACCTTAAGCAGGATGTGTCCTTCTTGTTGTTAGGTGTCTTGTCAACATTTTTCACTTGGTCAACTTTATCAAATGTGTCCTTCCTGCAATTGGGTATTGTCACATTGCTTGGTCATATTCATCAATCTTCATCAAACAAATGATCAATCTTTGTCAACCTATCAATCAAATAAATTTTTCATGTTTTTTCAATTTGTTAATCAATCCTTGTCAATATATCGATCGAATAAATTTGTCATCTTTATCAACCAGCTTTGTCACACCAATCAATATTATTAGCTTAGTCAATCAATTTTTCCTTCATCAAGATGTGTCCTTCCTGAGGCTAGGCATGGTCAATCAAATCATTTTATCAATCCTTACCAACCTATCAATCAACTCGATCGTCTTGGTCAACCTAATCAATCAATCAAACAATCATCATTATCACTAGCAAACACTATATTGGCAAATACTTTGTTGGTTTGGATTTTTTTATCTTTTCGATTGGTTTTCGATCAAGTTACTAGTCTCCTCGAGGATGTCTTATTAAAGGATTTAGAGGGACGATGATGGATCATGGCATCTTTTCTTTGTTTTTTGTTTATGGTTTGTCTTTTCAAAAAAGATTGGGACAATTGGGTCCTTAGTATGAGCTGGGGCATTGCTTGTCTCTCACAAATGGTCACCTTACACACCTTGGATTATGTCATACCATGGTTTTTGTGGTCCATTTGTGACATTTTTGATTCCCAATGATGATAAATATAAAAATATAAGCATGAAAGTTGGTTCCCTTATCATTTCATGTCTATCTTTTGTCCTATTTTCATGCTAACATCCCATCTCCCTTGTCTTTTCCACGCTAAAATCCATCTCCTTCATGCTAACATTTCTTCTATCCTTCATCCTCTAGTCTTATCTTCCATTTCAAGAGCACATTCATGTTCTTTGAACCCACTTGTCCTCTCGAGGGGGCATACCACAACCCTCATAGTCATCCTTCCCCTTTCTCTTTAAACTGGGGCATATTTTAAAATTAAATTTCTTTGACACAACACGATGAACTGCATTATGTCAAAGAGGGGCAAAATGTAGACACTAAAAAATGTCTTAAGTCTGCAAGCAACATTTTTCTTTAATAATTAAATTATTTTTAATTATTCCTGATCGTATTCCTTTATTAATTAAATATTTTTTTCTACCCTGATCAATTAAAATAAATTAATTGTGTCACTAATACCCTTCTTCAATAATTAAATAAATCATTATTTATTTAATTATTTATATTTCATCACATGTCTATAGTCAAATAATAATAATTATTTGACCTTTTATTCTTCTATAATTTAATAATTGACTAAACTATTTAATTATGTGTCATTCTTTGCTTTTAAATAATTGATCCAAATCAATTATCCATGTCTAATTTATGTATCCTCCTTTAATTAAATTTATGAATTTAATTAAGTCTCTTTTTTCATTTCCTCCAAATAAATAATTTGAAAATAAATTATTTATTTGCCACTTGTCCTTCTCCTCCATTTTTGAATAAATTATTTATCCCTCCATTTTGGTCAAAGATCCCCTATCATTATTTCATGTCATAGCTTACATGTCTTGCATGTCTGTCATAGTCATTGCATCATATTTTTTCCATGCATGGCATATTCTGGTTGCATCAATTTTCAACTGTAGATCTTGGCATCTTTCTAGAAACTCGATCTTGGTCATCCATTTCATAACCTCCCTCTAATGAATCCTCATCTGTTGATCTTAGAATCTTTCTAGAAGATCAATCTCATCCATCCATTTGAATGGTTTTCTATAAAAGCAACCTTTCTCCTCCATTTTTGATTTAACAACTAATAGTCTCGAACTTTCTACTTACTATTTTGCAGGTATTTGCACATGTGAAGCAACAAATCTGAGGGAAAAGATTGTAAGAAGGAGAAATAGGAGAGATAAGAGAAGTGAAGAAACTTCAAGCATGGGGAGTGTTTTAGTTTGATGCTTTAATTTTACTCATGCATTGTTTGTATTCTCTTGTTTAGATTGGTATTTTAGCTTAGATTTGTGTTGGTTGTCACTTTATCTATGCTATTTGATTTTTCCCATCTTACACATGTGTTGCCAACTCTTCCCATGATAGGACCACCTCTAGGATCAGTAAGCCTCAAAGGCCTATGTCATGTCCACCACTCTTCATAATCATGAGTAGTACCTGAATCTACCACTCCAATTGACCAACCCCAACCAACTGGGGAAAGTGTTGCAAACTCGGCAATAACAGTATCTACATCAACCTGAATACCCCATATACAGACCTCCCAACAAGTTTGACCAAACCAAGCCTCATAGGCATCAAGAATCTGCCCCTGCCTCTCACCAAACTGACGACAAACTCGATTGGGTAGATAATGCTCTATCACAGATGATGAATGACCAAGCAACCAACGGGTATGTTGGCAATACACAAGCTGATCTGCATCATCTAGCCAAACCTCACAGCTCATGTAAGGTCTCCATACAAAATCAGGCATCTCATCAAACACATGGCACCAATAATGAAAATCCCCAAGAAAAGTGTTATGCATTAAATCCCCATAATGATAATAGTATAGATCACCTAGAGAACGATCTTGAATCCCATTAGGACAAGTCACTGCAATATGCTCCCATGCCCAATAATGCAAAAGGGATACACCTGTAGACAATGACCTCCCACCCTGATACACCACCTTGTGCATATCTCGGTAAAGGTGGGCAAGCAAACAGGAACCCCAGGCATATCTCATACCATGCTCAAGAATACTCTCAATACATACACCCTAGCCCACTGTAAACTGTCGACCTCGTCTATCGAGAACAACTAATCCTGATACCAAGCCGCAAAGGACAAGAATGATAGGGTTTGTGCTATCTACAAAATCAGATAAATCAATCTCTACATCACGAACATCTACACCTAACAATCACTGCATAGCATGGGCACCTAAAAAAATCTAGTACATAACAAGCTTGCCATGAATAGGAAGATGAAGAATCCTCCACACATCCTCTAGAGTAATGGTTGCCTCCCCTATGGACAAATGAAAAGAGAATGTCTAAGAGTGCCACCTCTCCATGAGAGCAGTCAACATTGTTGTATGGGTCCTGATAGGCGACATGTAACAAATATGATACAAACCCACTGCATCAAGAAAGTCCCACTCCATTACACCGAACTGGGCAATAGGATCAAAAAAGTGACGAGGATGTCTCTCTCTCGTCATGAGCGATCAGAGATTTGCATGTAAGCGACATAAACCAAGATGTTAGGGTTTCACTCTAAACAAGAAAACCAAAATAAAATGACACATGTTAGATGAAAAATGACATGTATGATGCTAAATGAACATAAGCTAGGTTTTACAACATAGGCATGGTAACAAAATGATGCTTAAACGAAAAATGAACACAAGCGAAGCAATATAAAATGCAACATGTTAGATGAAAAATGACATGTATGATGCCAAATGAACACAAGCTAGGGTTTACAATCCAGACATGGTAACAAAATAATGCTTAAAAAAAAAATGAACACAAGCTAGGGTTTCAATCTAAACAAGCGAAGCAACATAAAACGACACATGCTAGGTGACAAACAACAGTTGAGAAGGTAAATGGACATGTGCTGGGTTTTTGGAATCCAAACATGATGAGAAAATGACATTCATGATGGTAAATAGACACATGCAAAAATTTAGAACAAAGCTAAGAGAAAAACGATGGACAGAGAGTCAATTACCAGATTTCGGGACAAATTCTCAAAAGAAGATAGACAAATACACCAATTTTGAACAAATGCACATTTTTAGGACAATTGCACAAAAACTTGGGCATAGTTTCTTGACAAGTGCATAGTTTCAGGACAACTGCATAGTTTTCAAACAACTGCTCAAAAAAAATGCACTGGTTTTGAACAAATATGCTAGTTTTGGACAAAAAAACCAAAAACACCTGACAAATGTGCCAAAACCAAGAGAGATGCGCCAAAACCTCAAAACCAACGCATTTTTTTATAGGACTTAGCACATGCAAAAGGAGAACAAAAACATGATGAAAGCGAAAGGAGAAAAAGGTACATACCAGGGCACCGATGTCTGAAGGTCATCTATACTCTTGAATGAGCTCATAACGATGTGGGCCAAACTCAAATCTCAGCATTCTCCCTCAACAACTGATAAAATGTGGAATCCAGAGACAAGAATTAGCAAGAGGAACAAAGCACAAATGAACCAATTCAAAAACAAATTTTCCTATATAACACCTCAAGGAAACCCTAATTTCATCTAGGAAACCCTAATTACACTTGGGGAAACTTCCTACTTTCAAATTAGAAGCTCTAAACGAGAAACAATGCACATATTGATATATCATTTCATCTAAAAACATCGAAATGACAATACAATATTCTCAAGAGCCTGACCTCAAAGCTTAAATTTTTTGATCAACCTCTCAAGGGGGCAGAATAGAGTCTTACAATCATTCCACTAAACACTCGGGCATAGTGGGGCATATTTTTTTTCAAAAAACATAATCTTTGAAACAAAGCAACCAGTACTTTGTATCAAAGAGAGGCAAAATGTAGATATGTAAAATTGACTTAAAACCTATCACACAACCTCGAATGGCATCAAATAGAACTAAACGACATCAAACAACACTAAATGACATCAAATAGCATTGAACAACATCGAACAACCTCAAACAACGTCAAACGATATGGAACATCATCTCTAATAATCTAGAAATGACTTGGAATCATCTCGTAACACTTCAAAATGACTCGAAATCATCCCGTAAGACTTTGGATTATCTCAGATAATCTTGAAATCATACCGCAATTTTCTTGCATCACACCACATCGTATCACATCAAAACAACATTAAAAACCCTAATTCCTCTATTAATTGAATAATACAACATTATTTAATTAATTCACTTTTTCATCATTTTAGACAGATTTAATAAATTTCATTTATTTAATAAAGTCCCAAAAACCCTAATTCATCTATTAATTAAATAAAACAATATTATTTAATTAATTCACATTTCATCATTTCGACCAATTAAATAAATCTCATTTATTTAACAACGTCCTAATCTCGTCTTATTTCATCTTGACACCAATTATTTAATTATGTCGCTAAATCATCTTATTCCCCTAAGTGGATTAAATTATTAAATAATAATTACAACACTTTTCCTCAAAAATTTGAATAATTAAATCAAACTATTTAAATCAATTATCAAAACTCAAATCAAAACTAATGCAACTTTGTTTGCAAAATTCAAACTTGATTTGCACATTCAAACTCCAAAAAGAATTAATTAATTAAATCAATTAATTCATATTCCTCACCCACTTTCTGATTGAGAAAGTATGATTGTTGACTAAGCAATCTAATTTGTTAACTAATCAATCTATTTTGTTAACTAAAACATCACATTCCTAACTAAGCCATCACAAACTTGACTGATCAATCTATTCTATTAACTGATCAATCACATCCCTAACTATCCAATCTATTTCCCAATCACACAAATTGTGCAATCCACTTTGCACAATTCTCTCATGTCTAAATCCTCTCAACACACTCTAACCATTGATCTGGATATTCTTCAAAACAATCTTGAACGTCCGTTTCAAATCTCATTTTCTATATAACAAACCTCTCTCCTCACAAAAAAGGATTGAAGAATCAACATACATTGAGCAACGAAGTGTTGTCAAGATCATCCTTGAGAGAGCTTCATCCATTGTCTTCGATCAACCAAACACAACAAGCATTCATCCACACTTTGCACACGAACTTTGGAGGCTTCGTTGTGATAAGAACAATCCAACATCAAGCGAATACACTCCGCTATGGGATGGTAAAAGCTATCTTTTGTTCTCATTTGGTAATTAGTAGGTTCATTATCATGCTTGCAATAGAATAGTTTCAATTTCATATGTGTAGGAGTTTCTAGATCTTAGATTTAATCTTTTTGATTGTAGATTAGATTTCTTCATGAAATTGCTTTCATGTCCCTCTTGGATTATTAATCTAGCATCCTTTCTCACCCTCTAACACTAAGCTATAAACCTAATCTAAGAACAAGAGGACACAAATAATGAGAAATAAACTAAAAATATTCAAATGAAACACTCCCCATTGTAGTTGATTTCTTCCCTTGTCTCTCCTATTTGTCCTTTTGCAATCTTTTCCCTCAGATTTATTCTTTCACTTATGCAATAACCTACAAATTGTAAGTATAAAGTTGGAGATAAATAGTTGTTAAAGTAAAAATGGAGGAGAATGGTCTCTTTTATAGACAACCATTTGAAGAGACGAACAAGATTGATCTTCTAGAAAGATTCTAAGATCAACGGATGAGGATTCATGAGAGGGAGGTTACAAAATGATGTCCAAGATCGAGTTTCTAGAGCGATGCCCAAATCAATGGTGGAGGATTGATGCACCAAAAAGAGGTGGGAAATGAGGGCTATGACACTCAACGACTATGACAGACATAAAGGCCATGATAGAGATGGTTATGATAGAGATTAATGAGCAAGGCATCTTTGACCAAAAGGGAATTCAAATTATTTATTCAAGAAAAAGGGAAAATGGAGGAAATGTACAAGTGGACTTTCAATTAAAATAATTTGCATAATTATTTTAATTAAATGAGAGGAAATGTGAAAGGTGGGGATTAAATAATTAAATTGACTTAATTATTTAATACAAGAGACATGTGGACAATTAAATAATTTTGATAATTATTTAATAATAGATGAATTAAAAGGGGAATTAAATAGTTAAATAATTAACATTAATTATTTAACCATAGGCAAAATATGACAAGTGAATAATTTAAATAAAGGTTAATTTATTTAATTATTGAAGAAAGGGGGATATTAGTGATGCAATTAATTTATTTAATTGGTCAGGATAGAATAAAGATTAAATAGTGAATTAATTAAATAATTAAAATTATTTAATTAATAGAGGAATATGGTTACGGATAATCAAATAATTAAAATTATTCAATTATCGGAGGACGATTACCAATAAAAATGGTGCTCGTAGACTTAGGACATTTTTCAGTGTCTACAATAATAAATCAAATCAAAAGAAACATATAAATTCCATTGGCTAGCCACTAGGGTAGACCATTGTTGAGTATTTGGTAGACACTCATTCCTATTCTCGAGAAGATAGATTTTGGTGTATGTGTTTTGGTTAAAAAGTTACTATCATAATGTGTTTGTGGTATTGGTTTTTTATCTTTCATGATTGGGCATGATGGGGGATGAGAAGTTATGATCAACATGGTTTTCATTTGATGGATGGTGTAGGTGTTTGGTTGATCCCATGAGTAATAGGAGTTGGTGCAACATGGTTATACCCTTGATATTTAGTTTACTATTTGTTGATATTCCCTTTTTCTCTTGGAAGGTATATGACCAAATTGGAGAATGTTGGGATTAGGTGTGTCATTCACCTTGCAAGTCATAGTATTCACATTATTTAAAAAAAATTTGGTTTATGTGTTCTCACAAAATGAGATGTCAACTTTATGCCTTGACTATTATGACACGTGATATATTTTTATTTTGGCATTTACATGATTAAATATATTTATAAAATAATGCCTTATTATGAATGGAATTTAGGAGCATTTTTGACAAAGATAGTGGTTGTGATGCATAAGAACATAATTAAGAGGGAGGTTACAAAGTGGACTAAGAACCTTGACCCACTTATGAAACATGTTATGACATGCCATAAAAAATCTCTCTAAAGAAGGTAAATGATAAATAATTTAATATTAATTGTGTGAATGTTTACCATGGTATTTAGGGACCTTGTTTGGGTCCATGGTAATGCCTTGTGGTACTTTTTTGGGCCTACATGAGTCTATATATTGAGGGCTTCAAATGAATACATAATATATGTGTTTTGTTTGGTTATGCTATCAAAATTATAATAAAGGAAGAGGATGTTGATCTACATGGAGACAAGAGCCTAGTATTATAATATAACAAGTTTATTATTGTTGAATAGTATAATTTTTTGGTTCTTTGGAGGTTGGGTTTTTTCAAATGATTTTCCCAAGGTATATCCATGTCATTCTCTTTCTTTTGGTTTATTTATCTTTTTTCTCTCTCATTATTATCTTGTCTATGTGTTGTTTTCATGCTAAAATACTATTAACATTATATAGATTTGATTAATATGTTAATATCCTTAAAAGGGCAATATGGGAATTCCTAGATACTTAATAATTGTGTGTAAATATGATTTAATTGATAAGGGGTTTGTGGGTACTTTTCCTAACAATGTGTGCAAAAGGTCACAAGTTAAATCTCAATCAAGAGATGAGTTAACATTGTCAAGTGAGATAGAGGTGTCACATACTTCCATCAATTAATAATCAATAAAAGTGATGGCACGTGTTGAACTCATACCAAATAGTACACACAATTATTAGCTACATAGGTGTGTGAAAATAAATATTCTATAATACTAAGTATAATTAATAGATACATGCAATATTACACTTGTGATATAGGTTCTCCTAGGTGAAGAATAATATTACACCAATATAATGAACTTGAGTGAAACTTCAAAGGTGGATGCCCAAGTTTGACTCCAGGACCAAGAGTCATGTTACAACCTCCAAGGCAACACACATGCTCTCTCCCATCCAAGAATTCAAGATGACTTGTCTTCATGCAACCCCACATTAAATATTTTATACATGATATCAAATAATTAAATGCATTTCCTAATGTTCCACACAATTAAATTATTATAATATTAAGCCATGTGTTTATTAAACCATAACCCCCAATATTAAATGAATTTCCTATATGTGTCTACCATGTTAAATATATTTCTAATATTGTGTACAACAACTACTAAGGAAAATATTGCACTCCACAAAGCATGATACCCTACTTTAGGTGGACTCAAAAATATTAAATGTTTTATGTAAGTTGTACAATACCTTTCCCATTATTCTTCCACTTGTATATATTGCATAAGGCGTTAAACATGAACCAAAAAAAATCAATTTCTAAGGAGTGGCATCCCCATGGTCACACTACACCATCTAAACTTCTCTAGGTTACAAGATTCATCAAAGCATATAAAATATTCATATGTTGCACATTAATGTGCTTTTCCCACAGATGAAAGGTAGGGTTTTTGGCCACATTGATGAAACTTTGTCCACCTCAATAAATACTATTTCAACTTGGTTTTCAAAAAAACTTCTTGAAGTTGAATTTCCTCCACATAGGCATGAGTAACTACCACATACTCTACTTGTATATGCAAAAGAACAATCGTAACCTATCTCTTGCTCATTCAATTTACATAACACTAAATATAATACACATACCCATGCATAGACCTCTTGCTATCCACATCTCCTACCTAATAAGAATAAATAAATCCTTGCATATCCACTATCTCACTCAAAGTTTTTCCTCTTTATAACCAATTGAACACTCGAATGTGTCTCAAAGACACCTAAAGAACCTCTTCATAGTAGTCCAATAATCCTTGTATATAACACACATTTACCTACTCAAGACTCCCACTACTTGGGAAATGATTGGTTTGATTCCAACTATACAAGATTAACCACTAAACTAACACAAAAGTGTATAGGAGTGAGTTTTCACCCCTTACGCAAAATCCCCTTTTACCCCTCTTCACTTTAGAAAACCAAATTTGAAGGCTAAATTCCACATGAGCTCGTTGTGTTCTTTCCACTTGGCACTTGTTTTGAGCATCGGTAGAGGAATAACTGTCGAGGATTCTCGTGCAACACATAGATGTCCACACAGTGCGCTTATGTCCCTGGCAGATTCCTATAGCTAGAGCATGCAAAGGCATTACACTTCTCATTAGAAGTCAATTTGTAACACCCTCTTCGGCTGACTGACCCGAATATGGCTATTTTCTTCACTCTTTACTCCAAATTCACTATTCATCCATCCATTTGAGACTCTACAACTTTGTCCACAATCTCATCTACAAATTCAAGCCTTCATTTCAAGCATTCAAGCAGCATTTTTGCACTCCATAGCAACAATCCCATCACTCCATCAACTCAATAGAGCAAGTTTAGAACAACACCATTGCAGCAAAGGCTTGAGTCCTCTCATTTTCTCCCCCATTAGCCTTGAGCACTCTTGGTGGAGGTGGTAATCTTTCTACTCCTCATCTCTATTATTTGGTTCAGTAAGCACATTACTATTTTGTAGTGTTTTAGTTTTATTTGCTTTATTCCTTCTTTATCGTACTATTTCTCTATTGTTGCAAACTTGTTTGTTCGTGGAGGTGGAAACACCAAAATAGGGATCTAACTGAGGCGAACTCCTATACAGTCCCCCAAAAAATTTCCTCTTTATTGTGTGTAGGTGGACGTGTTTCATGGAGCTAGCTGGCGAACAAGCTTTTATGTGAGATCCTTCTTTTCACCCTAGCATTGGTGTATTTACTTTATCATATCTGTTTGTATGTTTCTTACTTCATAGTGTTATTTTTTTCCCTTAGAAACCACTAGCTAGGTCGTTAGTCCATTTTCTAATGGTTTGACCTTGTCTCTTCAGTCCTCTGGTTGTATGGACACCAACACACCTGAGAGATTCCAGTGTGGCTAGAAGCGTGCTTATATCCTCTAACAAAGAGCTATCTGAGACATAGTGTTGAATCCAAAAACTGACTCGCCTGGCCCCTCTTAAATCTCAAGTCAACAAAATGATCGAAGGTTCTTATAGTCCTCATCATTCTCGTACCACATTTCCTAACATACCCTTAAGATAAGGTAATTTATGGTAGCCTTCTGCTCTCACCCTTTGTGACTTGGGGCCTTGACATGGTTGGTCCCCCTCTTTTACATTTTTGGTGAACCCGACGTGAAACAACGTCTACTCATTTGTTGATGTTTGAGTTTTTTCCCTTGTACCCTCTGATCATTGTACCCTTGTGTGTTGTGAAGGCTTATGAGCATCATAACCCAATCCACGGCCTCTAGGTATATTGTTAGGAGAATACTACGACACCTTCTAATGGAGAAGACGAAGGTCACTTCTAATTTCTCTACAAGTCTCTTTTTTGGTTCTATGATTGGCCTGACTACTCAGGAGCAGGTATCATGAGGCGAGTCAAGATTCTTTGATGAAACCAACTGCATCCCTACTCTTGCATCACCTATATCATCTTCCATAGATGATCATGAAGTTTTCCACATCCCTTGTGAATATGTCGCTAGTCTGAGAAAGGGGTTGGGTGCTTAAGCAAATCACCTGGAGAAAAACTTGAAGCTGGCTAGGGCTGCTAAAGTTATCTGCAAAATAAAGTAGCAGATACAAGGTGGCCCCTTTGAAGAACATGAGAGATAGTTAGGAGTGTCGATGACTCCCACATCTGTGTACATGGTTGACACTGTCCCTTCAATTAGTATTCCTACTACTTCTGAAGGTTCTGAAACAATCAAAGTAACCAAAAACCCTCTAGGTTTTCACTTCACTCCTCTTGTCGCCTCCGATAGTGAAGGATTTGACAAGATGAATTTTGGAGGCTTTGGTGGTAGAGGTGGCACTAGTGGAAGTGGTTTTACTGGAGGTCATGGTGATGGTTTTGGAAGTGGTAGTGGCTGTAGAGGAGGTCATGCTGGTGGTGGTGGCATCGGTGGTGACTCTGGTGGTAGTCATAGCGGTAGTTCTAGCGATGGCTCTAGTGGCGGTTCCACTTGTCCTATATCTTCTAACGACTCGATTCTGAACACCCTTCTTCAGAATATGGGGAAGATGCAAAACTAGCTAGCAAACCTTTCCCAAGCTTCTTCCTAACCTATCTTTCAGCCTTTCTTCTGACATAGTCCATTGTCAGTAGCAATCCTAAACACTCCTTTCCCACAAGGGATGGAGATTCCTAAATTCAAGAAATATGGTGGAAAAGGGGACCCACAAATGCATGTGTTTGTCTTTAATTCCTTATGTATTAACTTCTTCCATCATGATGCATTGATGGTAAAACTGTTCCATCGATCTCTCAAGGACACAACACTCGAGTAGTATTGTTCTTTTCTTGAAAATTCCATCTTCATGTTTGATCAACTTGTGAACCAGTTCCTACGACAGTTCCAAGCCAACATTGGACCTAAATTTTCAATACCATTGAGTTAATGGACATGATACTAAATGTTGCATGTGCTTGCATCATGAGATACAGGATCACATCGAGGATGGTACTATTCATCTTGATGGAAGCAAACAAAATATGAACAAATCAGTCATGAAAGCTAATAGTGAATTGTAGATATACACAGACCCGTTAACATCGCATTCTGCTAACATGATTATCAATCCCTCTTATTTTGTTCCTCAGCTCAAATCATACATTAACATGGTTATTTTTACTCCTTCTCATCTTGTGACTAATTCACCAGATATAACATTTAGTTCGCAAGATGTACCGGCAAATGAAAAACCTTCTCCACTATACATTCTCGCTCGCCTCAATGACAACATTGTGACAAAGGTCTTTGTCGACCCTATGAGTAGATTGAATGTCATCATAGAGGAGACTCTATTTTTAAACTCCCTACAAAGGGAGGAATATGAAAAAACAAATTCCATCATCCATATGCATGATGGCCTTGCTCTTAAACCATATGGATCGATAACCCTATCCATCTTGGTTGGACCTAGGAATGTAGACATGGTTTTTGATGTTATTCTTGAGTTGGACCTATTCAGGGTGAAGTTAGGTATACCATGGCTAGCTTCCATGAATGGGATTTCCTATGTAATTTATAAGTGTTTAAAGTTTTTCCATGAAGGTTTTAAGCATGTAGTGCATGACACTGGATACCAGCCTATGGTGTCTCATGGGGGATATTCATTGGATCACTTTTGGCCCACTCTAGTTGGTCCACTTCCTCTGAGAATGGACCTACTTTATAATAACTAAGGGCAAGGGATAGTTGAAACTGGCCCTTCCCATAGTAGAATAGCCAACTGCCTCCTCTTCCCAAAAGGGAAAGGAGAAGCTTGCTCCTTCTCAGGCTGCCTTGTCCACTCCTCTTTCTTGGGAGAATTATTGGATGAGTAAGCCTGGTCTTTATCCACTGAGTTTGATGGTTCCTACTTCGTTTAGACCCAAGATCAAAATATCGGATCTCCCTACCAAGCCTCCTAGACCTTGGTACTACTTGTATGGTAGGAAGAAATCCCCTCGCGGGGAATCCTCTATGTCCTAGCCAATGCGCCCTCCTACCGTTTTCATTCCTAAAGTAGGGAATGGGAAGAGGCCCACTGTCGAGGAATTAGAGCCAACTCCTCGGTTATTTCTAAGTCTATCCCTCCACTAGAAATAGCTATGGAGGACACTCCCATGGCTAAGCAAGAGACCTTTATTCCTTCACAACCTTCGGCCTCTAGTTCAAAGAGTCACAAGAACCACCTTGCGCACGAGCGCAAGCACTGAAGAAAGGCTCTCTTGGATGAGTAGGCCACATCATAGAGGATGGAAGAGGAGATGACCACCCTATATAAAGGACTTTTTCCACATCCTCCTCTCTCCTCCCCTCTGTTTCCATTCAAACCAGCTCCATATCACTTATGTCTTTTGTTGCAACCACAAATGCACCTGACCTTAGAAAGGTGTAGGTGTTCATTGCCCCTTTAGTGGGTCCACCCTTGTTGACATCTATTTTATATGGTACGCCTTTCCCTAAGCCCGTCGATATGACTAACACCTCAATCATATCTATTGTGGTTATTTCTTCCTCTTCCTTTGCCTTTCTTTCCTTGTCTATGGGGAGTCTTCTTCTCCTGATGAAGCATAAGGTAGAGAGTGGTCCTTCCACCAATGAAGGATGTAAGAGGAGCCCACCTTCTCTGAGAGGTGACCCTGTGTTAACTTGTTATGTCTTAATAATGGAACCAGTCTTGACTTCCCCTGAGTTCGTCAACACTCCTGAATCACTCAGTGAGCTTAGCGGTGAACCTCAAGTGTGATCTCCTCCATCTGTTGAGGTGAAACATGGCACCATTCCACCACTATAGGCTCATCCTCCTTCCCCCTATAATTATTTAGAGTAGGAAACTGACAACCTCTTGGTTGATTAGTGTTAGGGGGAGGCCTCTTCTTTATCTTGAGATTATATGTGTGTGTCTTGTGATGTGCTTCCCCCGTGATTGTGCTATGTGTTCCTGTATGACCCTCGTCACCCCTATTGGTGCTTGGATATAGGTGTGGTGTTTGTTTTGTAAACCTTCTTCTATTTGTATAATCATTCTTCCATGTTTTTGATTGACTTTCAGCAAATTGGGGATGATGCAAAGCATTGGGGGCATTTAGGCTTCCTTCCATGTTGACCCAATTTTTTATTTTTACTTTGTCTTCTTGTTTATTCCTCATATGGCCTGATATATTAGGGGATCGATGAAAGTTCATTTATATACTATTATTATACTTATATATATATTTATTTATGAGTAGTTCTGACCCTGAAATATCAAGCTACTCCTATGCCCTTTGTTCGTGTTCTCTTTCCTTTTTTTCTTTCCCTTTGTCTTTATCTCTTATTTGCTTGAGTTGTCCCTCTCATGTGTGACAATGCCACCTTTACATCACCTTGATCTTCAAAAAATTCATTCATTTCCAAGGAAACTTTTCTCAAGAATCTTCACACACTTCTTTGTAAGAATTGCATTCTCAACTTGAAACCCTAACGAAGCATGTTTCCTTCATCAAGGGTTCATAAAGAAAGGACTTGGAAACCTTCCTTTGAAGCAAGAATAGCTTTGATCTTCCCCACGCTTGGGCGCATATTCTTCCTTTCGAACTCCTTGATGAAGTGAACATGTTTCAAAAGGATTCCTTGATGATAACTCAATTCGAGAAAGAAAGCACCAACTTTCAAACAGTGTGTCCCTTGAGTGGGCCCTTTCTTATGTTGGGTTCTCGAGGGACCCCTTTGAATTTTTTTATCTCAAGTGAGCTCCATTGCGTCTAGATCAAGGGCAGCCTGACTAGAATTGTTTCCTATCTTTGCATCTAGCTCAGGGGAAGCCTGACTCTACTTCACATCTTTGTGTCTAGCTTGGGGGTAGCCTGACTAGACCTCACTTTTAAAATAGTGCATCCCTTGAGTGGACCCCTCCTCCTTTTGAAGGGTTCCCAAGGGACCCCTTTGAAAATTTTCCAACTTTTCAATGGTTTGCATGACTATTTGCTTACTCACCTACGTGGCCGCTTCCTAACATGTTCTATCTATGGGTAAACATGTCGCTTCATGGGTGTACCCATGAAGCCATTTTTTGACTCTACGGAGTCCACTTTTCTTGGTTTCCTCCATGTGAGAGTTCTTGGAGGATACCTTCCTTACAGGCTTACGGGTTTGTAAGGCGCTCTTCTTGGTTTCCTTCATTTGAGATTTCTTGGAGGATACATTCCTTGTAGGTCTGTGGGCCTGTAAGGCACTTTCTTTCTTCACCTTTGTAGTTCTACAAAACTATGAAGTCCTTTACCTTTCTTGCACCCTCGAGTTCACCAAATAGCAATCTGCTTCTTTGATGGTTCAAGTATATCTTACTAACCCTACTACTTCTTCGATCTACTTTATCAAAGAACTCATCAGTATTCATGCTCACTAAAGTGGGGGGAAAATGCATAGGAGCGAATTTTCACCTCTTACACAAATTCCCCTTTTACCCCTCTTCACTTTAGAAAACCAAATCCGAAGGATAAATTCCACATAAGCCCACTGCCTTCATTCCACTTGGTGCTTGTTTTGAGCATCGATAGATGAATAATTGTTGTGGATGCATGCACGGTGTATAGATGTCTGTGTAGCTCGCTTACATCCTTGGAAGATTCTCATAGCTAGAGCATGCAAAGGCGTTACACTTCTCATTGGAAGTTGATTTGTAACACCTTCTTTGGTTGAACGACCCAAATATGGTCGTTTTCTTCACTCTTTCCTTCAAATTCACTATTCATCCATCCATTTGAGACTCTACATCTTCATCCACAATCTCATCTATATATTTAAGCCTTCATTTCAATCATTTAAGTAGCATTTTTACACTCCATAGAAAGAATTCCATCACTCCATCAACTCAGTAGAGCAAGTGTAGAACAACACCATTGTAGTAGAGGCTTGAGTTTATTTTCTCCCCCATTACCCTTGAGCACTCTTGTTGGAGGTGGTAAGCTTTCTACTCCTCTCCTCTATTATTTGGTTGAGTAAGCACATTACTATTTTGTAGTGTTTTAGTGTTCTTTTCTTTATTCCTTCTTTATCATACTATTTCTCTATCATTGCAAACTTGGCTATCCATGGAGGTGGAAACACCAAAATGGGGGTCTAAATAAGGAAAACCCCTTTACAGCCCCCCAACAATTTTCCTCTTTATTGTGTGTAGGTGGATGCGTTTCATGGAGCTAGCTGGCGAACAAGATTTTATGTGAGATCCTTCTGGTCACCCTAGTGTTGGTATATTTACTTTATCATATCCGTTTGTATGTTTCTTACTTCATAGTTTTGTTTTGTTTCCTTAGAAACCACTAGCTAGGTTGTTAGTCCATTTTCTAGTAGTTCGACCTTGTCTCTTCAATCCTCTGGTTGTACAGATTCGAGCACACCTGAGAGATGCCAGTGTGTCGTGCTTTCATCCCAAAACTGTGCTTCTATCCTATGATAAAGAGCTATCTAAGATGGAGTGTTAAATCTAAAAACTGACTTTCCTGATCCCCTCTTAAATCTCAGGTCGACAGAGTGATTGAAGGTTCTTATAGTCCTAATCATTCTCATCCTGCATTTCCTAACATTCCCTTAAGCTGAGGTAAGTTAGGGAAACCTTCTACTCTCGGCCCTCCATGACCTGGGGCCTTGACGTGGTTGGTCACCCTCTCTTACAAAAAGGCATAGCTTACATCATCTATATCATATTGTGTAGAAGAATACTACTCAAATGAATGTTTTATTACCATAGAAATGATAACACACATGATTTTACAAACATGCATCCATATAGAGATATTCTACAAACTATTTTTCCTCCTTACAACACCACAAAGTTCTCTAATTATGTAATATAGATATTATCCTCCAAATATCCATACTAAACATTTATCTCCACGTCCATCCATTCAATCCTAATATTGAACTTAGTAGTAATAAATAAAATATCTAAAATATGTAAGCTTTGTGACATTAGATAAGATATTATAATCATCAATTCCTTATAACTAACTTCTCTATAGTTGTAGATCCATATATCTTATAAGACAAAGAGAAATAATAATGCAACTAAAAAATAGGTAGGCTATACCTATCATTTTGTATTCTTCAATAAGAGGACCTCCACAATAGTGTAGTATGATTTATCATTCCACTTCCTTTGAGTCATATTAGTTGACTCTCTAAATAATCTTCTCATTAGTTCCATGTTAAATTCACATTTAAAACCAACTGTATGATCCTTTATCTTGTTTTTGAAAATGATCTAGTGCTCAATCGATTCCAACACTTTATTTCCAACCCATCTCTAAGATCTAGAAAATCTCTAGCCTCAACCTAATATGTCTAGCAATAATATGCACACATTTTATCATCTCATGCACACCAAACTACAATTGTAATATCTAAGAGTCTCACTCTTAAAGGTAAAATTGTCATTATACTCAACACAAGAATAGTAACTCCAAATCATAGCTAATGCAACCACTACAGGATTAGTGTAGAATTTAGGAACTCCCTTATGGTACCTTGATTACTATATGCATAATATAATATTATTTCTCTTAGACTAATAGACCTACAACACTCCAAAAATTTCCATTGAAAATTATTCAAAACTTTCCATATTATCCTAGTTAAAGATCCTAAAAACAAAAGATCACACATGACTAAATACCAATCAAGACTTACAACACATGCTTACTGAGAGCTTCCCATGGCAATAATATTTACATTTTAATGTAAGATTGTCAAGCACAGTCATGTCATGCCCAAAATATAATTGTGCACTCAGGAACTTCATGTGGCATTATGCTCATCATGTTTAACCTAAAAGATAATTTATCACAACCAATTATATTTATACACAAATATTTCATTGAACTATGATTTGGAGCCTCTCATGAAAAAATAGATTGCATCCTCTAGACCTTAAAGACACCCATTCCTTCTTCTATGACCTTCAAAATACCTTCTCAACAAATCATCTCATTAACTCTTTGTTACATAGCATGTCAATATTTAACAATGGCCATAGGCTAATGACCAAAATTATACAACACTATATTTGTGCTTATTTCTAGCATCTAAAAATATGTAACAAATAACACAATTCTTAAAAGGACAAGAAAAGGGTCCCTTTGTTGCATACACATGAGACCACCAACACAATTCACTCTCAAGTTCTTCATGTAGGTACAAAAACATGGCATATACAACCTTATTTTACACAAATGAAACTTGAAACAAATGTAAAAAAATGTCCATAGAACAACAATTAAAATCAAAGAAAACCATAGAACTTATAGATCTCAAATTAGTGCAAATTGAAACTACTATAACATGTAGATTCAAACCTCCACTAACAATGATAAAATTGGAAAATCATCGTGTAGATTCTTCTTATGACATAAACACCAAGTTTCAGACATCATTGAGTCTAAAATTTCATGAATTCATAACTTTATGATACAAACTAGAGTCTAGCAAACAAACATTTGATACAGGAGTTAAAGAAAGGCTCTAAGGTCTATGCGAGCTTCCTTTTTTTTAATTTTTGAGATCCTACATTTCTTGATGATTCAGAATGGCAGGGGCCCCAATGGGGCTCCCCCACCTATGCACTCTACTCCTTCTCATATATTTTCCTCCTCTCCTTCACCTTATGGGGGTTTAAAAGGTTCTCCTATAGTGTCACATGTTTCAAATCTCAGTGGAAAGGACGCCTTTTGATTGGAAAAGATCTTGTGTCGTATGTGGAAGATCTTGTGGGTGGCAAGGCTTCGACTAATGTGCCCCCTGCATCTTTGTCTTCTTTCTACACTATGGAGGGGGATGAAGTGGATGTCCCAGATGTAATCCTAAATGATGCAATCGAGGGTTTGAAGTTGTCTCTAGTTGGGAAGTTCTTTGTTGCCTATCCTAATATTGACCAAGTATGTAAGTGGATTGCTGACAATTGGAATCTCAAGGGTAGTGTCTCAATTAGTTTTATACCTAATGGTTTATTTTTATTTACTTTTATTATCCCTAAGGATATGATCAAAGTCCTCATAGGAGGAACTTGGGCCTTTGATAGAGGCTTTAAGAATATTCTTTCCCTATGTAAGTGGAAGCCAGGCTTTGATGCCTTCATGGACTTGGGTAAGGTGGCCCTAACTTAGGTTAGGATCCCTAGTTTACCCTTGGAGTTCTAGCACCAATTTTTTTTTAAAGGACTTGTTGATTCCTTTGGTACCTTGGTTACGTTGGATAAAGTGACCCTTCTAAAGTCATGACTGGTATACGATAGAATGTGTGTAAATTGTGATGTCAATATAGTTCTACCTACCACTGTGACTTTAAAATCAAAATTTAGCAAATGGGTTCAACCGTTGGAATATGAAAAGGCCATGGTTTTTTGTCAGGGGTGTAATAAATTTGGACATTTACAAGATTCCTATAAAAAGATCCCTCTTGAACCTAAAAAACCCTAGTCAATCGTGTTGTTTTTCTCTCCCTTGAAAAATGTTGATCCAATGACCTTGTTAAAGGATCCTATTACACCAAGCTCTAACTCGGCTTTGCTACTTTATGATAAGGTGTTGGTGCCTTCCCAAATTTCAGCTGGGGTTGAGCGTCAGTCTCTAAATGAGTGCACTTTCCCTGACATTTCTGAAAAGGTCATTTCAAGGGCTATTGTTGAAGGCTTATCCTCTTCCCATTCTCTGGAAAATTACCTTGAAACACAAAATGAGAATGAAATATTCGATAATCCACAAAATTTCTCACAAGAAATGGAGGAAGTTGACTTCAAAACTCAGAAACAATGTAAGGAAACTGTCATGTCTCTAATTTTGGTGATGCCTACTTTTGCTTTATTTGGTATTTCTTTCTGACTAAATGTATGTGTGTGTGTGGTAGATTAAATCATAATTAATGTGGTGTTAAATTTCGTGAAAAGTTCTAACGAATGAAATATCGTCTTATTTTGAAAATGATGCAAATTGGAAAGGTGATATTTAGAATTAATGCATTATGATCTTATGAGTTAAGTTGATTTGATTCTATCCGAATACTAATCTCATTTTGGTTGCTTGAGTGTACTTGAGTTGCAGGTTGTCGAAGACCAAGGGTGTGGCTAAGGTAGGGGAGATTAGCTTCTTGGCAGGGTAAAGCAAGAATGGTGCTCTCGATCCCACACAAAGAACTTAATGTAATATAGATGCATTTAGCATGTGGCTTGGATGATTGTTTTATTATTGGTAATTTTAAAAGGTTATTTTTATATTCATATATGCAATTAAAAGAATGGAAGAATTAATTCTAGTTTAATTAAATATTTAAATATACAATTGAATGTTAAGTGGTGTTATTTAAAGTAATTGTTAGATTGCAATTAATGCCAATTTCCATGCTCATGTTTCAATATTTGATTGCAAATAAAATAGCTTATTCAAATACTTGTTTTAGAGAAAAAAAATGTTGAAATGTAATTAAAATAGGAATAACAATTAAACTGGAGAAAAAAAGTTGAGTAGAAAATAAATTTTATTTTAATTCTCCATTTTCAAGATTAGGTCTTGGAAATGAAAAGAACTCTTTAAAGAGAGAAAGGGAGTAACAAGAAAAGATAACTGTATTTACAATCTTTTTGGTTTTTCTCTATAAAAACTGGGAAACAAGAGGGAAAAAAAGTGTTTTTATTTTTATCTGTAGCTTTGCAAAATAAGATATAGAGAGGATATAGGAAGAACCAGGGAGCAAAGGAAATTCTACAATTGGAGGTTTTCAGCAATCAAATTCAAGGGAAAGCAAATGTAGGAGTTGAGAAAATACAACTTCACAAACCCCGAAGATCACCTGCATGCAAATAACCTGTTACAAAAGAAGAGATGGAGACAAACAAGCAAGGGTTCTCTGAAAATTGAAAATGTATATATCAGAGAGAATGCGAGAATGAATTGATGTGATAATACAATGAGATCAATCCTTATAAAAGGAGATCATGCAAACCCTAATAGGAAAACCCTAATAGAAGCCCTAATAGAAAAACATTTAATAATTAATATAATTATTAAATGTCACTTTATGCAAACTAAAGTGAAATCTTAAGAAAGTAATAAAGGTAACTTAATTAACACAATTAAGTTAAAACCTTTACTCTAACACCCCCCCTTAAGATGAGAAAAAGTGTAGCTACAAACATATGCAAAAAAGCAAAGGTAACTACAATGCAAGAAGACAAACATGGGTCCCAGCAACTAGGCCAGATCAGGTACCCAAATACAACCAAATCTCTGTAAAGAGGAGAAATAGAGAAAACCTCATGGGAAAAACCTCTACTCCAAAAAAAGATGCAGAAAGCCAAGAAGAACATCACTAAAGCAGAAGAAGCTGCAAACAACTATCGAAAGATGACTGCTATGGTGCAGAAGAACCTCCGCTGAAGATAGGATAATCAGGATCAAGAAGACAACAATATGGATGAGTGCCCTAAATGACACTACTCGAATCAGATGGAAAACAAAGGCAAACACCTGGAATGAAGATATAGATGGCACAAGAACCAATAGTCTGAAACACTGATCAACTAAGAATGAAAGATCCCTTCCAAGGTGAAACCAAGGAAGAATTAGCATGAATAGTATAACACCCCCCTATAATGTTGAACTGGGAGAGCTTGATAGATCCACTGAAATGGTGTGTAACACCCTATAGTGCATGAAGGAGAAGAAACAACATTTGAAAGTGCACAAGAAAACACTTCCAACTGAAAAAGTGGTGTGAAAAAACAAAACACACATACATGAGGCTAGAATCATATGGATCCACTGTCGTCATGGAGGGACACTCACCGGACAAAGGTGTGATGGCAAACAAAGGCAAAATACACAACCCCCCATGGCACTTTATAATACAGTGCGAGTACAAAATATGGCACAACCTTATGTGCAAAATCCCCAAAAATACATGTACAATAGTGTGGCACTTTACGTCAGTGTGTTTACATAAAAGATAGCTTACAAATGATGCTCAAAATGTCCAAAAAAAGGACAAAATGCTGGAAATACATGAAGGACAACCAAAAAACTGACTGTAGAATGCACCAACAGAAAAAAGAAGTGATGAGACCCACACCACTGGAAATTTGAGAAAACTAGCTTTCTGACGATATCTCGTTTGCCAAAAAATGATATCGTATGCCCAAGTTACGGCCTCTGGAAGAAAATAGCTCCAAAATGGAAAAAAGTCAGCGCTGAATTAAATTTGATGGTCATACGGCCGTTGCAGCAAAAATACTGACTTAAATTTGACAGCCAAATGATCATCACCGCAAAAGCATGATTGGACTTATTTTAAGAAAAAATGTTTTTCATATAAAAAAAATAATAAAAAAAGGTGTGATTTTTTTACTAAAAAAAAATCATAAAAAAAATACAGAAAAATGTTTTTTTTTACATAAAAAAAACAAACAAAAAAAATAAAAACGGTCGGCCTGTACCGGGCCGCAGCCTAGCAGGTACTGCCGTCGACGGTACTGTCAGACCGTCGATCAGTAGGTACACTGACTGGCGTACAGCGGGCCCGCAGGCTTGTGGACATAGGTACCTGCGGGTACCTTGTACCAGGGCCGACAAGCCCTTAAACTGCGATTTTAATTTGATTTTTCTTTTTCTTTTTTTTTGGATTAAAAAAACAAACAAAAAAACCTTTACAAATGAATTTTTTGAAAAAAAATATTTCGACAAAAATTTTGAAATAAAAAAAATTACCAGGCTTTTCCTTTGATCCGCGCGCAGTCGTACGGTCGTACCAGCAAAACAATTTTGCCTCAGAAATCAACTTTGTCCAAAATGGACAAATGAATAGTTGATTTAGGGGTTTTGGACCGTTGCGGATGCAATGGCAAGGTCCGTTTGAGCTCAAAATGCTTTATAATTGCAGATATGCCCTAGATCAAAAAAATAAACCCCAAACCCTTGAAGCTCCAAAAATCTTCAAAACAAGAATAGGAAGCAGCAGGTCTGAAGCTCTGATACCATGTAGGAGTTGAGAAAATACAACACCACAAACCCCAAAGATCACCTACATGAAAATAACATGTCACAAAAGAAGAGATGGAGACAAACAAGCAAGGGTTCTCTGAAAACTAAAAATGTATATATCAGAGAGAATGAGAGAATGAATTGATGTGATAATACAATGAGATCAATCTTTATAAAAGGAGATCATGCAAACCCTAATAGGAAAATCCTAATAGAAGCCCTAATAAGAAAATATTTAATAATTAATATAATTATTAAATGTCACTTTATGCAAACTAAAGTGAAATCTTAAGAAGGGAATAAAGGTAACTTAATTAACACAATTAAGTTAAAACCTTTACTCTAATAACAAACTCTAGGTTTTTAATCTATTCCAATGCATTTAAATTTCGATTGTAAGCATGGAAGAATTCACTGTGAAATATTAAAAATTGACTGTTCATATTCACTAAAAATTGGGTGTTTGTTGTATGAAATTCATTGTTACAGCTGTGCAATCTATTCTTTTCTCTCTTTCTGTTGTATGAAATTTCATATATTTATATATATTTACAAATATATAAATATATCTAATTTTATATCTGTGTGTATACCCAACTACTACAAATTTTTGAACTGGAAATGAAATCCAAATTATGTGAATGAAATAAATATATATATATCCACATATATACACATATATTTAATTGTATATATGTATATATATGTAAACATATATATTTAAATAATATTATTACTGATATTTTCTTATTTGGAAATCTTCAATAGAATCAAAAACCAAGGAATAGATAATAATGTTGTTATTTATTTTAGAGATTGTTTAGAAATGAGGGGAGGCTGCTCCATAGCCCGCGTCCCCCCATAGGGGAGGCTGTGATGTGGAGGCAGAGCCTCCCCACAAGCCACAACCTATGGGGAGGGTGATGCCCCCACAAACAGTGTCCCCCATGGGGGTCGCAGGCTGCACAAGCCAACCCCCTCCCCTTCACCAAACATGGCTTGCCTTGTAAATAATATTTGGTCACTGCCAATACTATATATATATATGTATATATGTATGTATATATTTATGTATGTATGTATATATAATTCTACTGATTATATCTTATTTTGTGGTAAATAAAATTTGATATTTTGAGTAGTAATAAGTGGAAGAATGCACCGCGATAAATTGATTATATATATATATATAATGTATATATATAAATATATATTAAATCCATATTTAAAAAAAAAAAAAACATGTAAACATATATACCTCTGTAAATATATATATATATATATATTTATGCACATTTTATTGTAGGATTGTATGATGTTTTGGCTGCAATTGCATTATTTTCAAATGGATATAAAAGGATTTCTTATGAACACATACATATTTATATATATAGATATATATTTAAATATATATATATGCACATAGGTAATAAGTATACAAACTTCCCAATTTCGAGGTAGAAAAATGTATGTCTGACATTGTTCTGAATGTGTATCATTAGCTAAATGATATGGTTTTTTTCTTTTCTTTCCTTTGCGTGTAAGTATATTCTTTCAATAACAAACAATTGCAATTATTTTATGAATGGAAGTAAGAATATTCTATGAAAAGAGTGAATGATTACAAATCTGATTAGAACGAACAAACTCTCTGTTTTAAAATGTCATATCATTTATCCATTTGTTAACTCAAAGTTGGTGTAATAGTGCTACTATACATTCTCTTCTTTAATTTTTTATACTTCTACTTGGCTGAAATCCTTTTGGGTGTTGAAAACTTGTTATCGTTAAACAGCCAAAGTTAGAAGTGATTTGTGATGTTTAAAAAAAAATGGAATTCAAGCATTTGAATTTACTTACTAACACTAAAATCAAAATAGACTCAATAGAGCAAAACAATGTAAACAACAAAACTTGATGTGGAAAACTTCTTGTATGAAATCAAATCCTGTACTTTGACTATATCATGAATTTTCTTATGGAATGCTTTAAAATGTGATAAACCAAATATATGAAACCCATGAGATAACTTTGCATTCATTTTATTTAATGAGAAATTTCTAGGACAGGATGTTGAATATGGGTTTATAGACACAGTAGTTAATCATTTTCATAAGCTACCATTTTATATTTCTTTATTCTTGGCCAAGCAATGTACCATTGAAATAAATGGATTAAAAGCCTAGAATTTTATGTTAATATGTCTCTACCACATCCTTCTTGCAAGAAATATGTTTTCTAGTATAGGAATGCATATAGGCAACCAGACATGCATTGAGGGTTTCCTCCTCCTTTACTATTCGAGGTTGCTAGGCTCCTCGTGCAGGGTTGGGGATTTCTTTGAGTTAGGAAGAAACCTGAGGAAGTCATGTACTTCATGGTTGGGCAGAAAAGGTGCCTTAACCGCACTCTTGGCCTCAGTGCAAGAAGACTGGTGGTGTCAAGGTGGATGAGGTTTAGAGGTTTTATTGCTATAGATCTACTTCTTATATTATTTTTGTAAGGCTTGATAGCCAATTTGTAAATTGTAACTCCATTTCAAAAATGTAATTAATGATGTATCATTAAAACAGATGATTTGTAACACCCCTTGGTGGTGTATGTACTTGGAAAATTGCAATCCATTTAATTTAAATTGCTTAGAGCTCTTATGGATATTATTTATACACATGTTATCTCCTTTACTTTATTTATGATGTTCAATGAACACGGTTGTACTTAATTAGAAATGTGTGGAATTTTCGAGCTTTACAGAAACCCTAGAGGAAGGTGAGTTAAGCATTCAGATGGAATGGTTATTGAATTCCTCCCTTGATCTCTCTTAGGTTGGTCTAGGTTTGGTGGTGGTTCAAATGCCAGAAAATAATCAAGAGAAGGAAAACAATGAAGAAGACAAGAAAAGCTTATTGGATTCTAGTTCCCCCCATAAAGAGGATGTTATGGATGAAGAGTGGAATCAAATAAATACAAAATCAAGAAAAAAGAAGAAACTAGATGTGGGAGGGAATAACAAAGTGGGTAGGCCTCCCTTAAAGAATCAAGGAACAAAGATACAATGAGAGATGTGGCTTCCAGAAAATAGAGACCTCTTGACTCCCTTGTTGGGAGTAAATCCAGAAAGAAGTAGAGGGAGACCCTCTCCCAAACCTCAGTATCAAGGTGATACTGATGTTTCTTTTTCTCCTATATTTTTTTTGTTTTAGAATGTGATGGGACTTAATGGCCCCTACAAATAGCATTTTTTGAAAGCTTGTTTCGCGGATGTGAAATTGGATGTCCTCCTAATGCAAGAAACTAAGATGAAAAGAGAGAATTTTGAAAAAAGTGATCAAGTGGCTTTGGCCTAGTGCTAATTTTGAAGTAAGGGATGTTGATGGTGCCTCAAGTGGGATTGTGACTTGTTGGAACCCTGATAGGCTTTCTGGAGGGATAAATTTTTGCAACAAAAATTGTCTAATAGTTTCTATGAAAGATATAATTACCACAATCAAGTGGAATATGGTTAATATTTATGGTCCTAACTTACGTTTGGACATATTAGATCTTTAGAATTTGATTAAGGGTATTATTATCAATAGAAAGGAAGAGTTTTGGATGTTGGGAGGGGATTTTAATTCCCTTTTGTATCCTTAAAAAAATGTGGAGGCCTTATTGATTTTTCGGATAGCATGATGGATTTTTTGGGTTTCCTCAGCTTTGTAGGCCTTATGGAATTCCCTTTGAATGGATCTATTTTTACATGGACTAATAGAAGGTAGGGTAGTAATTTAACAAAGTTAAACTAGATCATTTCCTTGTTTCATCGAATTGGAACATTTTGTAGAATCTCACTCTTACGACTCTCCCTAGAAATGGCTCAGATCATAGTGCTCTCCTCCTTGGGTGGGAGGATAATGTTGCTAAAGGACCTTTTCATTTTAGATAAAAAATAATCTGGTCTCTTCATTTGGACTTCAAATCCTTGGTCGAAGAATGGTGGAATACTACTTGTGATGGTACTCCCATGTATCATCTAACTTAGAAGCTAAAGAAAGTCAAAGAAAATGTTAAGGGTTGGAATAAGTATTTGTTTGGCCTGAATATTTTTACCACGAAAAATATCTTAGCTTAAAAATTAAAGAGATTCAAGATCTGATGGAAAAGGGAAATGTTGGTGAAAATATTTGTAACAAAGAAAGGGACGTTAGAGCTCAATGGTATAAAATAAATTAAAAACAAGAGATTTTATGGAAACATAAATCAAGAATTCAATGGTTGAATGAAGGAGACGGAAATACAAAGTTTTTTCATCAGTCCACCTTAAACCACAAATGTAGAAATGGGATTAGATTCTTAGATACAACTAATGGGATAAGACTAAATAGGGAGGAGGATCTTGCTAAGGAATTTATTTCCTTCTTCGCAAACTTTTCTGAAATGCCTATGGTGGATAATTCTGATTTGGAAGATATTACGCAAGTGATTCCTAATGTCATTTTGGAATAGGATCTTCAGGATATGTCCAAAGTTGTTTCTATGCAAGAAGTTAAGGAGGTTATTTTCTCTTTTGGAGCAGATAAAATCCCGGGACCTGACGACTTCCCTCCTAGTTTCTTTCAAGAATTTTGGGATATTGTCTCAACTACTCTTCAATGTTGTTAGGGGTTTCCTTAGATCTAGAAGGCTTTTAAATTAGATGAACACCATGTAATGTTGAAAAATTGCACCTAGGGGCAATTCCACATGTTTGCATATTTGTGTAGCATTTACGACACATTAGAGCATTAATGACAAAAATCCCATGAGTCATAATTTCATGATTCTGACTCCATGTGGAATTGTGGTAGAGAAAAAAAATCTTGACAACACGTTTCCCAAAAATCAAGGCTTTGGATGCCTGCACAACGCACGAACATTCATGCGGCCCGCTAGCATCCTGGCGGTTTTTAGAGTTTGAAACAAGGAATCTAGAATCCTGACTCTTTGACATGTGTCCTAGCAGTTAGGTCTCAAATGTAATGGCTCTTTTTTGTCCTTTCACATGAAAAACCCATTTCTTGCTCTCATTTGGGGTTAGAAGTCATTTCACTCAAGCTCTGGTGCAAGAGCACCAAGTTGCATATTTTGTGTTAATGAGGTCACATGTTAGGTTTTAGGTATTTTGAGTTATTTTTGTCATAAATAAGGTCATATTAGACCATTGATCATGTCATTATTTCATGTCATAGCCTGCATGTCTGTCATTCTCTACATGTCTGTCATAGTCGTTGGGTGTCATAGTCATCAGCATCATATCTTTTCCATGCATGGCATATTCTAGTTGCATCAATTTTCAACCATTAATCTGAGCATCTTTCTAAAATCTTGATCTCAACCATCCATTTCGTAACTTCCGTCTCATTCATTCTCATTTATTGATTAATCTCAGTCGTCCATTCGAAAGGTTGTCTATAAAAGCAACATTTCTCCTCCATTTTCAATTTAACAGTCATTATCTCCAACTTTCTTGCTTACTATTTGCAAGTATTTGCACAACTTTATCAACAAATTTGAGGGAAATATTCGCATAAAAATAAATAGGAGAGACAAGAGAAGTGAAGCAACTTCAAAGAGGAGTATTTGATTTGAATGCTTTTAGCTTATTATTCTCCATTTGTTTGTATTATCTTGTTTGAACGAGGTTAATAGCTTAAAACTGTTGGTTGTCACTTAGTTTATGCTATTTGAATTTTCCCCATCTTACATTGGTGAACCTGACATGAACCTTACAATTTTGTAGAGAAATCCATTTGTTTTCTTGTTTGTTTTTGTTGTTTTGCAAGTTAAAGCCAAGAATTCATACAAAATTTCATCATCTTTTTTTTAGCACAAAAAATGGGTGCATAAAATATTAAAAAACTATTATCTCAGTTTTGTAGGTCTCATTCTTATTTTTTTGAAACTTCAAACAACTTAAAATTTTGTTGAGATTTGAGAAAGTTATGGTCGTTTTAGTATTTTTTGTTTTTTAAATTTAACTATTACAACCTGCATTTTCTTTTGCCTATAACAAATTTTTCATGCAGAATCTTGAAAAAATACTTTCTGAATTTTGAAGGCTTGAGTTTCAGCTTTACATGGATTCAAACGATTTAAAATTTTGTTAAGTTTTGATAAAGTTATCGCTGTTTTAATTTTCTATTATCATTAATTTTTTTTTTTTTTGTTGCTAATATTTTATTTTCAGCATGTGGCATAGCTTGGAGGGAGTTCTAAAAATCTGTTTCTTTTGAAACATAATCATTTTTTTCCCTATCATTTCATTTACTTAGCTTTGTTTTTTCATTATCTCATTCTGTTTTGCAAACAACAACAAATTGCATATTTCATTCATGGGCTTAAAATGAACAACAAATTGCATTTTTCATTCATGGGTTTAAAATGAACAACAAATTTCATATTTCATTCATGGCTTTTAAAATTAACATGCATTGTCACTCATGAAGGCTAAAATTTACTACAAACTTGCATCACAATTCACAAGGTTTAAAATGAGCATGCATTTCATTCATGAAGGCTTTAAAATGAACAACAAACTGTATTCTTACACACATGGGTATTAAAATAAACTTGCATCAAATGCATAAAATGAATACAAGTGTCTTCAAATCATAAGCGAAGGTTTAAAATTTACAACTATCTTTCTCACATAAATTAAATTAGAGGGTAAATGAACACCATGTCTTAGTGTTTGAGGGTGGTAGGTATTATGCTCTCACCTTGTGTAAACTCAGTGATCAGAAAGTCAGACCCATCCATTTTTGTGTTCACCCATTAGAAGGGTTTGCCTTGATGGGAAAAATTACTCACCCCAAGGGACAACCCTAAGCGGCAATGGACTAAAGCCAAGTCCTTCTAAACCGCTATAGAAATTTGTGATTGCAAGGAAAGTTTGCAATCAATAGGATGTGGTATGTGATAGCTCTCTCCTATTATCTTTATGATATGTAACCCCTTGTTCTAAGGGTAGGGAGACCTCCTGAGGGAGTTTATCATAGTACCCCCTGAACTAGATGACCTTACTAGACACCTCTTGTTTATAGCAACTAAAATCTTTCTATTTGTTGGTGTAGGAGGTCAGACCTCTAAAGCCACCCCACATACTCACGGTTCTTAGTAGAGATGAAGAGTTTGTCATGGGAGATTCATGAGAACTCAAAGTTTGATTGACCCGAGAAGTGAGTGTCATTTTTGGGGAGCCAGTGTGGCCAAGCTTCTAAGTCATCCACTAAGAACAAGCACAGCTGGTTAATCTAAGTGGGAATTCATCGAATATTGTCCTTGTCAACCTTAGGATTGTGCTTTCTTCTTTAAAAAATAAAATATTTTTACATCAAACTAGTCCTCAAACAAAGTGCTTGATACTATCTGTTGTGTTTTCCAAGATGAATTTCATCAAAATCAGTCCAAAAATCCACTCAAAACCAGTCCAAAACATCAAATTTGCAAAATAACTCTTTGTGAACCACAACTTCTTGAAACAAAACCATAACAAACTAATCACCAAAGTTTCAAAAATCATTGTCCAAAACTGATCCAACTCATCTTGATTGTGAACTTGATTTTTAAACCAGAGACTTGCAAACCTTTACCAGTCCATTCCATCATCCTCATGTAGGATTGCATTACATTTTAGATTGCACCTTAGGTCACCTTTTCCTTGCATAATTAATCTTAGGTCTTAGGTTGCATATACCTTCTAGATTTCAAACATATAAAAATTATCAAGCCTTTGGATAATCCTTGGTTGCTTATCCATTTTGTCATTGACCTTAATATTTCATTTTTATCAACCTTTGTCATTATCACATTTATCAAATTTGAGTCTCAAACTTGTGTCCTAGTTTAGACTCACCTTGTCAAATCTATCATCTTGGTCATCACAAAGGTCAATGACATTTGGGTTTGTTATGTTGGGCCTCCATTAGCTTGGTTGTCATCATTTGTCTCAAATTTTAGAATTCATATCCTTAGTATTATCATTCATATCATACCCTTTGACCATATCTTCATTATCATTCTATCAGTCCTTAGTCTTGGACTTAAATTTCATTTCACTTTGCGTCCTTATATCTCAAAAACACAAAACATAGTTTCATTTCACCTTATCCTTAGTTTCATCACTACCCTTGATCATTAATTTGCCATCATTTAGTCTCCTTTTCATTATCCTTCATCATTAATTAGTCCACCTTTGATATCCTTTTCATCTATTAGTTTTATTTAGCTTCATTTAGCTTCATCCTTTGGTCTCAAAGTCATCATTATCCTTGCATGATCATCTTGCATCCTCATATCCTTATAATCCAAAAAATCACAAAAACATAGCTTAGTCACATACCATATTACATCATTTAGCATCATTTGCATGTCATATCCTTTGGTCATAAGGTCATTATTATCCTTGCATTATCACTCCACATCCCTATATTATCCCAAAAATCCCAAAAACATATCCTTTGGTCATCATCATCCTTGCATATCATATCCTTTGGTTATAGGGTAGTTATCATTCCACCATTCCTTAATCTTGGTCTTAGGTACATTGACACTTTGCATCCTTATATCCTTGAAAATCACAAAAAAATAGCATAAATTCATATCCATTTTGCATTGGCACCTTGCATTGTCATCCAAAGGTCACAAGTTTTGTATGATCCTCACTAAGTTTTCCATATCCATCCTATTCCAAATTCATAACCATATTTTCACTTTACCTTGATCTTCTTTGTAGTCAAGTTGAATACCAATCAATCCTCAATCGTTAATACTAACCACTCACTTACCCTTCTTACCAACAATCCATAAGCTCCAGTCCTTCATCTATCTACCCTCACTATCAAGGGTCACTTGACATGATCCATATCATTAATCCACAATAAATTTCCATTAGTCATCCCTATCCTAACTTTGACAAGGGAAACCAACCTTCCACTAGTGCATTCCAATCCTCCACATCATATCATAATCCATCATCCACTATTCCATTCCAATCCTCCACATCTTATCCTAATCCATCATCCACTAACCCATTGCCATCCACTCCATCCCAAACTATAATACCATCCAATAAAAGAACATTAATTAATGCTCTCCAATGACAACTAGCAAAGGAACTTGTTCAGCTCCTAAAAGAAAACAAACTTAGGAAAACCAATCACATTGCTGATCCTACACCATCCAACCATTTTTCACCATCATTTTCTCCATTGCCTACCAATACTGAAAAATATCTTGCTATTGAAGCTCTATTATTGCCATGTCAAAATCCTGGGTCTATCAAATAAAATCATATCCTTGTCCAAAATCAAATTGCATTACCTAAACTTGAGGATACATGTCAAAAAGAAAGTCCAAAGCATGACATCATAGCTTCACCTTCATGGCAAGATCAAAGTATTCCATCCCATGACCCCATCCTTAAGTCTATCCAAGAGATCCTTCTAGCTAATTATGGCATCCAAAATACACCTTTCCTTGATCAATATTTTGTTCTCAATCATGTAATAAAAAATGCACGTATTATTTACCAAGATTGAAGTCCAAAATGATCCTCTCATCAACCTTTATGCCATTCATGACCAAACATTTGAAGATGATCCCATCCAAACACAAAACACCTCCATTTCCCAAAATGAGACACTTGCCTCCTTTGAACATATAGATAATCAAATGAATGATATGGATAACATTAAAGAGGAGCATAAAGCAACTACTATTGATCAAGTCAAAGGAGAACACAAAGAAGCTACTATGGATTAAGTCAAAGAAGAAGATACAAAATCTACCATAGATCAAATTGATATCCCAAATGATCAAGAGGAAACAAGCATGATGAATGATAAGACCAAAAAATCTTATCAACTAGGAGCATCTACCTTTGTCAAAGCAGGCTTTCTTACAGATGAGAAAATTTTGAGTAATGGTTTTCAGCTAAATAATTATGGGTTTTCATCTTGCTTTCAAAGTAAAAAATACCCCATTGCAAATAGAATATTTCAGAGCATGCAATATCAAGGAAGGGGACTAGGCCTACATGAGCAAGGCATTCGAGAACCAATACAGTTTTATGAAAATCCTAGACATCAAGGTCTTGGTTATTCTTCAATCAAAGAGTCAAATGGTTTTAGTGATACCTCCTCAATATTGGGGGAAACTTTATCTGATACAAACATCAAAATTGAAAATGGGGGTCATGCATAGTCCTTTTCATAAGGTTGTTGCCAACACTCCTTCCATCCACACCATAAATTGTCATTCCAACATGAATAAACCTTCCATTTGGAACCAACAAAAAGAACACTATTACAAATCCAAATTTCAAAATCAAATCTCAAATGTCATTGAATCAAACAAAAATCTAAGTGGATAAATGAAGTTAAAATGGATCCCAAAGAAAAATAGATCAAGCAAAGAAAATATTCCAACTCCAAAAGTTAATCAAAATATGGAGCCACAAGAAAAGAGAACTCCCACATATAATAAATGTCCACCTCCTTGTAAATGGTCATCAAGCAGGGCATATAAAGGTGTTGGTTCCAAACTCTATTCCAATCAAAATTTTGAACTCCATCATCCATCATCTCAAATTTGAAAAATAAAAACTGCTACATCCAAATGTCCAAATAATCCTTCCACGACAACCATCATCCATTATTCCAAAAATCACACCTCACAAATCCATCGCATCTTGGCAGAAAATATTTATCATAAGGAATCCCATGGTACTTTATCATGATGTGTGTATTCTGATAAGGCCAACATTAGTATCAAAGAGGATCACAATGACATCGATCAGTTGTATACAAGTGTTATGATCCTGACAAGACAACTACTCCATAAAGGTCACTATTGGCATATCATGACACCAGTATCTACATCAACACCATCAAAGGATTTAGAACAATCAACGATCATACAGAGAATCAAGTCGATATAAAAAAATGTCACCTTGATGAAAACTTGGTAAACAGGCATCTTGTGTGACATCATAAAAAAAAAAAATAGTAAAGAGAAAAAAATTGTCCAATAGTGAAAACCATTTTTATGGTGCTTTGGATAAGTACCATGATGAAAACCTGGCAAACAGGCATCATGCGTAAGAGAAATTATCTATGTGGACCATTACACTTGGGGGCAAGTTGTCTCATTTTTCATGCCTTTCCCATAACATTTCCATCTATCTATCCAATCCATGTTGTTTCCATCCATTCTCCCACCTACCTTGATCTTGATAAGAAATGGGGTACAAACATAAATCATGCTTTGGGAAAATTATTGACATGTCTATCCTTTGGTCATACACTACCCATGAAATATAATGTCATTGCCTTCATTGAATTTTTCGAAACCCATATCTTGGAGAAAATAAATTATTCCTGTGCGACATAGTCCTTGGAGATCATATCCTAATTCTTCCATCCAATAATCCTCATGTCTCTTCTCCTTTGCCAAAATCAATCCATTATCTTTTCATACCTATTGCTGGACTTGATTTCCCTTGTCATTGGTTTAAGGATTCTAATCCACTTATCCAAGTGCCCTCCATAATCCCATCTAGTCCTAAGGTTACTCATTTCAAATGCAACAAACCTAATCCATACAATCTTGCTATGCACTCTAGCACGTCATCCAAAACATTCATTGGCTTTGTTCCTAGCCTTGCTGCAAATCTTGATCCTTTAGTTACATTATCATCCATAGTATGTCTTTCCCAATCCTCATGTTATTTTGGGATGTGTCCTTCCCATATCAAACAACATTTTCATCATCATCATCACTTATCAATTAGTTTTCAACTTGACTAGGGGCAAGATCATGTTTGTCCTTGGATCCTTGTGCATGCCTTTTTGGTTGATTATGGGTATCTTTCACATGTATTTTCCATTATCCTCATAGTTATTATCCATAATAAAGTCATATTCATCCATAATAAAGCTTCGTCATCCTTTCCATGGCCTGAAGACCATCAACATTTAGCATCCTTCACTTTCATATCCACTTGTCGCATTCATCATTCCCCTCATACATAGTAAACTGGTCCTATACCTGACTGGGGGAAATTCCTTGACTTAAATCTTCATGGGAAATAATACATGATACCAACCCTTTAAAACCTTTAAAATCTAAAAAAAAAATTCAAAAAATTTCAAAATCAAAAAAATTCAAAACATTTCAAAATAAAAAAAATCAAAACATTCCAAAATCCTAAAAATTAAAACATTTCAAAATCCAAAAAAAATCAAAGCATTTCAAAATCCAAAAAAATCATAAAATCTTCAAAATCCAAAAACATCAGAAAAATTCAAAACTCCCAAAAAACAGAGTTTGAATCTAAGTCTAAGTCTGAATTGGTTTTGTTAGAGTGGTCAAACTACATTGCCTCTATGTGTTTCCTACGTAGGCAAGGCTCATCTTAAATGAGCCCCTGATGCATTAGGTCAATCCCTTTAGGTTGTCCAAATAAAATCATGACAGTATTTTGTCGAATATGACAAATTCAAGTCATGTCGAACTATGAGGTCTCTACGTACCGCTACGTAGGAAAGGCCATCTATCAATGAGCCCCCTAGGCCCCCTAGGTCAAGTCCTTTAGGGTTCATCGAGTTGGATCATTTCCTTGGTCCGGAACAATCATCATTCAATCACAAAACAACAAACGAATGAAATATTTCATCAATTGATCATCTTATCATCCATCAACCTGGTCATTTGGCTGGAATGGGGCATTATGTCATTTGTCTCATTCGGTCTTATCTCTTGTATTTTATCAGGATGCGTCCTTCCTGGGATTAGGCTTTCTCAACCTTGTCATTCAAGTTAAGCAGGATGTGTCCTTGCAGTTAGGTGTCTTTTCAACACTTGTCACTTGGTCAACTTTATCAGATGTGTCCTCTACCTCAAACAGGATGTCTCCTTCTTGTGAATGGGTATCGTCACATCGCTTGGTCATATTCATCAATCTTCATCAAACAAACAATCAATATTTGTCAACCCATCAATCAAATCAATTTTTTAATCAATCTTTATTAATCTATCGATTGAATCAATTTGTCATCTTTGTCAACCAAATTTGTCACAATAATCACTCTTATCAACTTGGCCAATCAATATTGCCTTCATCAGGATGTGTCCTTCCTAAGGATATGTGTTTTCAATCAAATCATTTTATCAATCCTTGTCAACATATCAATCAACTTGGTCATCTTGGTCAATCTAATCAATCAATCAGACAATCCTCAATATCACTGGCAAACACTATCTTGGCAAACACTTTGTTGGTCTGGATTTTCTTATCTTTTTAAATTGGTTTTGGGTCATGTTACTAGTATCCTTGAGGATGTCCTATCAAGGGATTTAGAGGGACGATGATGGATCATGGCCTCTTTTCTTTGTTTTTTGTTTGTGGTTTGTCTTGGCAAAAAGACTCAGATAATTGGATCCTTAGTATGAGTTGGGGCATTCCTTGTCTTTTGGCTTTGTCTTTTGAACTGCTTGTCTCTCACAAATGGTCACCTTGCACACCTTGGTTTATGTCATACCATGGTGTTTGTGGTCCATTTGTGACATTTTTGAAGCCCAATGATGATAAATGAACAAAATGTAAGTATGAAAGTTGGTTCCCTTATCATTTCCTATCTTTCTTCTTTCCCCTTTTCATGCTAACATCCCATCTCCCTTGTCTTTTCCATGCTAACATCCATCTCCTTCATGCTAACATTTCTTCTATCCTTCATCCTCTAGTCTTATCTTCCATTTTGAGGGCACATTCATATTCTTTGAACCCGCCTGTCCTCTTGAGGGGGCATACCACAACCCTCTTGGTCATCCTTCCCCTTTCTCTTTACACTAGGGCATATTTCAGAATTAAATTTCTTTAACACAATGTGATGAACTGCTTTATGTCAAAGAGGAGAAAAATGTAGACACTGAAAAATGTCCTAAGTCTATGAGCATCATTTTTCCTGGTCGTCATCTTTCGATAATTGAATAATTTTTAATTATTCAATTATGTTCTATCATATTCCTCTATTAATTAAATAATTTTTAATTATTTAATTGATTCACCTTCTCATTTCTATCCTGATCAATTAAAATTATTTAATTATGTCGATAATATATCCCTTTCTCCAATAATTAAATAAATTATTTGTATTGCATCCATAGTCAGATAATAATTATTTGACCTTTTCGTCTTCTATAATTAAATAACTAACAAAAATATTTCATTATGTGTCATTCTTCTCTTTTGAATAATTGATCCAAATCAATTATCCATGTTTAATTTCTATCTCCTCCTTTGATTAAATTTATGAATTTAATTAAATCTCTTTTTTAATTTCCTCCAAATAAATAATTTGAAATTATTTATTTACCACTTGTCCTTCTCCTCCATTTTTGAATAAATAAATTAATTATTCCTCCATTTTGGTTAAAGATCCCCTGTCATTATTTCATGTCATAGCTTGCATGTCTGTCATTGTCTACATGTTTGTCATAGTCATCAGGTGTCATAGACATCGGCATCATATCTTTTCCATGCATGACATATTCTGGTTGCATCAATTTTCAACTATTGATCTGAGCATCTTTCTAGAATCTCGATCTCAACCATCCATTTTGTAACCTCTGTCTCATTCATTCTCATCCATTGATTAATCTTAGCCGTCCACTCAAAAGTTTGTCTATAAAATAAAACCTTTCTCCTCCATTTTCAATTTAACAAGCATTATCTCCAACTTTCTTGCTTACTATTTGTAGGTATTTGCACAAATTTATCAACAAATCTGAGGGCAATATTGGCATAAGAAGAAATAGGAGAGACAAGAGAAGTGAAGCAACTTCAAAGAAGAGTACTTGATTTGAATGCTTTTAGCTTATTATTCTCCATTTTTTTGTATTATCTTGTTTGAATGAGGTTAATAGCTTAGAAGAGTTGGTTGTCACTTAGTCTATGCTATTTGAATTTTCCCCATCATATAGATATCTCCCACCGCTATTACATCAACACTCCCTTTTAGCTAGGGAGGTATCTTTTTAGATATCCATGTCATGAAGTCTCTCAACATGAAACCCAAAATGGCTACAACCATTTATGGAAAAGAGTTCATCATGGAGTCCCTCAATGTGATATCTTCATGGAGTCACTCAACATGATTTCCACCATGGCTACTCCCATGTATGGAAAGAAACATGTGCACAAGTGCCCATCATAGAGTCTCTCAACGTGATGTCATCATGGAGTCTCTCAACATGACATCCACCATGGCTACTCCCATGTGTGGAAAAGCACAAGTATAAAGGGTTCATCATGGATTCTCTCAATGTGATGTTGTCATGGGGTCTCTCAACATGACGTCACATCTCAGTCTCAGAGATGAACAAGGACTCGCACCTCATATTTCTCTATCTCAGAAAAATATACACTACAAGGGCTTTCACCTCATACTTCTCCATCTTAGAGAAATATACACTACAAGGGATTTCACCTCATACTTCTCCATCTCAGAGAAATATACATTGCAAGGGCTTTCACCTCATACTTCTCTGTCTCAGAGAAATATACACTACAAGGGCTTTCACCTCATATTTCTTTGTCTCAGAGAAATATACACTACACAAATCTTCATGATGAATCAACCTCCTGACCTCCTTGTCCAAGGTTGCATCTGATGGTTTGTCAGACTCCCTTTGAATGTTATTTCCTCCACTTCAAAGAAACTGGTCAACTTTAGAATAAGAAACCTTTTGAATTGACTTTAGGACTTGGCTCCTTCTGATATGTCCCTATGTCAATTTCCACAGTAGAAACAAGTTGTGTAGACATTAATTTTCAATCTTGAGCAAAGTGACCATACTTGTCACATCTGAAACATTGAATGTGAGAGAGATCCTTCTTCTTCTTCGGTTCTGGGGTAGAATCTGATCCTCTGTCTCTATTCCTCTTTCTTCCTTTGCCTCTTTCTCTAAAATTATGAGTGGCAAGAACTTGATTTTCTATATCATGATATTTTTTCCCATTTCCTCTTGTTGCCAACCTAGACTCTTCTTGAATACAATCATCTTGAAGAGGATCAAACATGGGCAACTTAGATCTCTCATTGATGCTTTGGATAAATGGTTCCTAAGAATGAGGAAGACCATTTAGTGCCAACATAACAATATCTCTTTCTACAATTATATCCCCAATAGCGCTCAAGTGATCTCTCAAATCAATAATCTTCATAAAGAACGAGATGACTGAATCATCTTTAGCCATTTTTTACATGGTGAAGTTTTTGTCTCAAAGCAAGGGCTATGTTTGTGTTGTTGATCTCATACAATCCTTTTAGAGTGTCAAACATTTTTTTAGTTATCTTCAACTTGGAGATGATCAGTACTAGGTGATCCGTCACAGAGTCTATCATGATCTTTCTAGCCTCCGTGCTATTTTTCTTCCACTGGATTTTCTCAGTATCAACAGAAGGCTCGAGCATATCACTTTCCATGAAATCAAGAAGATCATTCTCCTCTAATACAATAAGTACCCTAGGTTTCGAAGAGTTGAAGTTAGTGGATCCATCAAGTCTATCTTCTACCTTGACACTGATCACCATCTTCTATTTCTACACAAATTCACCTTCAAAGATCTTCCCTTAGGTCTAAAATAATTTTCAAACTTTTGCCTTCAATATCTTCCCTAAATGAAAGGTTGACTTAACTGCTTAACAAATCTTATCAAGTCTTTTCTTAGACCCGCTCTGATACCATTTTAGTTTTAGGATCAGAAATGTAAGAAATTAATAATGCAACACATAAGAGAAATGAACATAGCAATTTACCCTGGGAAAACCCTCCTCCTTGAGGGAGAAAAAACCCAGCCAAAATATATCTCTTATATATTTAATGAAGAGAGCATAAATCTACTTACAACTGGGCCAAACTCTAGGTCGATCTAATATAATGAAACACAACACCTCTCCTAGATGCTAATACATAATTTCTATGAATTCTCCTTGATATTAATCTACTCTAAGAAAATGATGATCTGGTGTAGATATGTGAACTCCTTGAAGTGCAAATTGACTTGAGAACGAATTAATTGATTATCAAATGGATGATCATCACCTTTTATATATACAATGCAAGGTGAATATTCACAAGAAAGGTCACTCTTCACTTGTTGGCCTCTTAAAGAAAATAAAATATTAATTATAATAAGGTCGACTTGCCTTAACAATTATTTGTTTAATATTTAATATTCTTGAATTCGAGAGAAAGATATCTCCCACCGCTATTACATCAACATGAAGATGAGGGTTTGAGTGCCTAAAATTTGTCGATTCCTCATGTTTAGGGTCTTCCTAGACTGTTTGAGCTGGTTTGGGGAATTGGTTGAGTGTTTTGAGAGGTACCTCCTTTGTTAAGTAGGCCTAATTGGCCTAGTGGATAGAATGGTAGAGGCCTAGTTTGGAGTCAATGTTGAGTTTGATATATGTTTTAGATCATTGAAAAGGGTATCCAAAACTTTTGGTATAGTCTTGAGAAGTCATCTTGGTATGTAGTTATGTTTGACAGTCCCTTGAGAAAAGGATTCTAGATTGTGGGGGCTTGGAGTGGGGTTGTTGCTAAGTATGGTTCCCTGTGACTTGAGAGTGGTTTAGTTGAGTTGGTATGATGATATTAATCTTGTTATATACCTCCTTATGTTTATGTAAGCATCTAAATCCTTGAATACAAGTTTGGGTCTTTGGAAGCCTAGTTCCTTGAAGAGTTTTGAGTGTTTGAGGAGCAATTTGAGAGCCAACTTGTGAATCCATTGTCCAAACCAATTGAGGGCCCACCTAGCTCTACATCAGTTGGTATTAGAGCTATAGGGAGTAGATATTTTTGATTGAAGAGTTGTAGGTTTGTGAAGGACAAGTGAGAATTTGAAGAGACATAATGCATCTAGAAAATAACATGGAAAGGGAGATTAGATAATTCAAAGAGAGATATGATAAGTTGAAGGAGATGACACAAAGGAAGGCACTATTCAGGACAAGATGAAAATGCAAAAACAAGGTATGTAATGTGGTAATAGATTTAGGTTCCATTTATAATATTGTGTCAGTTGAAATGGTAGAAAAACTAGAGTTAGAAAGAATTCCACATGAAATACCATATAAAGCATTTTGGTTGAATAGTGAGCAGTCAGTTGTGGTAAATGAACAAGCCTTAGTTGAGTTTTAGATTGGTGCATATAGGGATAGAATTCTTTGTGATGTTTTTCCAATGAGTTATTGTCACTTGTTACTTGGAAGGTAGTGGCAATTTGATAAATATTCCTTATGTGATGATAGGGACAATGTTTATGATATTGAGAAAGATGGAATCAAGTTCAAACTAACATCATTGTAGGGAGATGATAGAGCACAAGATAAGATGGCAAGGATAGTGATGATAGGAAAAAAGGAGTTTCTAAAGCATGAGGAAGACAAAAATAGAGAAGGTGCAACCACTACAAGAGAAAAGGATTGTTGAGACAACAAATGTGAAGAACGGTGTAATGTTGAAGAGTAAAGAGGAAAATGAGACAGAGAAGGTCAAGGATGAATTGACCTTGAATATTAGAGATAATCTTGAAAATAATGGTGAAGACATGAGAGGGATATAGTCTTGTTCATTGAAGGTAGAGGTAGAAGGTAGAGTAAGGGAAAGTGAATGGACTGTGAAGAGTGAAAGGATCATGGTGGGGGTAGTATTATGTCCCTTGAAGGTGGATAAGAATAAGGAGCAACCAAGTACTGCTAATACAAAGGTTTATATGTCTAAAAACACAGAGATAAGAGAGGTAGGAAGTCTGAGAATAAAAGGTGAAGAGATCCAAATAAAGTGGCAAGTGAAAGAGTTTTAAATGGTTGAGGATGAAGTGAAGCAAGAGGATATGGGCAGTCAGATCGTGTTCCTAAACTTGGTAGGACAAAGGTCCTTAAGGTCGAATATCAAATGCAAAGTGAGGATAGTCAAGAAAAGGAAATGGAAGGCAAGGTACATTGTCCACTAATGGGATAAGAGATTGAAGAAACTGAGAATACAATGATGGTGATGGTTGAGAGTCCAGTGCGGGACAAGAAAGTAGAGAATATAGTGAGCCAAGGAGAATGGCTAGGATTTTTGAAAGAAATTGTAAAGGTTGAGAAGAGGATGAATATTTCAGTCACCCTTAGAGGTGAAGATGAGAAAAGAAAGAATTTGTAGAAGGTCTCAATGATGGAAGGGACCAAATATGTCAAGTTGATTGTGATGGTCCTAGACAAGGCTAAAGTTAGTGTGTTTGAGAAGTCTCCAAAAGATGTGGAGTAGATTAGTGATGTTGTGGTTAAGACAGAGAGATGTCCTTGGGTGATAAAAATGATTGGTAGGTAGTTGTATTCTGCCATGACAAAGGTTGGTAAACTTGAGTGCATAATGGTTAAGAGGATGAAGAACCTTAAATTGATTGTGAAGAGAAGAGGTAAGAGGAAAAGAGTGAATTAGAGGTTTAAGATATTGAAGGAGGAAAGACAAAGTGTGAATTATTTTGCAGTGAATGAAGAGAAAGAACAAGGTACAAGAAAATGGATGAAGTTGGTTAAGACAAATCAGAGCATGGCGATACAGATCCAAGTTGTCAAGGAAACAATAGGACCATATTGTGTGGACAAGCTCAAGCCCAAGGTAAATATGAAGATCGAGATGGAGTAGTTCAAGACCAAGAAGGAGCAGAAAAGAGTTGAAGATCAAGAGTTGTTGCAAGTTCAAGAGATGAATACTTCCAAGGGACTTGGAAAGATTTCATGACCGGGTGTATGGTGTAGGAGCACCAAGTTGCATATTTTGTATTCATGAGGTCACATGTTATATTTTAGGTATTTTGAGACATTTTTTTCATAAATAAGGTCATATTAGACCATTGATCATGTAATTAGGTCCTAGTGGGGGTTATTGTGCTAAAATTATTAATTTATGTAAATGATGTAAATGTTGTCAAGGAAAAATTTGTAAAAGTGTAAAATTGCACAATGAGAGAAGTCCAACAGTTACAAGAGGAAAAAGTAAGTTTTGGTGGGTTAGGTAGTTGGTTTTGATGGGAAAAGGCATAAATAGGTGTGAAACATTTTTTGTAAAGTGCTCTTGAAGATTAGAAGGAGAAAATCAATACTATACCCCTGTTTTATTGTTATTTTATATGTAATTCATCATTTGCAGCACTTGTATAGTATCGTACAAGGGTGTTTGATCAAAAATATTCTTGAATTCATGGTAGGTATGTGTTAAGCCTTATTTTCAGCTGGTTTGATTACTTTATATTGAATTAGGTGAGAGTTTCCTTCATTTTTTGAGATAACCCTATTAATTTTGTTCTAGGGGTTTTAAGGGTCTTAAAAATGGAAATCAGATCCATTTCACTCCTTGTGGCTACTGTAATTGGTGGATTGGGTCTAGGGAATTAGGAATTATATATGTATAATTCTATAAGAGTAGGAGAGTCAATTGAAGGTTTTGGGCTTGATGCCCTAGTTGTCAAAATTGAGTGTTTTGGGTAGAAAGAGTTGGTTAAGGGTGAGTAGTGAGAGAAAACCCTTAGGGCAGCACTACGTTATGACCTTTTGAGCATGCATTGGCCCTTTGAAGAGTGTTTGAAGTGTTTTCTAGATGGTTGGATTTGTGGAGTAGCGTTTTTCAATAAACCCTCCTGAGAACAAACAAAATTGAAGGTTTCTTGGTTGGGTATGAAGATGAGGGTTTGAGTGCCTAAAATTTGTTGATTCCTCATGCTTAGGGTCTTCCTAGATTTTTTGAGTTGGTTTGGGGAATTGTTTGAGTGTTTGAGAGGTACCTCCTTTGTTAAATAGGCCTAATTGGCCTAGTGGATAGAATGGTAGAGGCCTAGTTTGGAGTATTTCTTCCAAAGGAGTCTATGCTGAGTTTGAGATATGTTTAAGATCATTGAAAAGGGTATCCAAAACTATTGGTATAGTCATAATAATTTATCTTGTTCTGTAGTTATGTTTGACAGTCCCTTGGAAAAGGGCTACTAGATTTTGGGGACTTGGAGTGGGGTTGTTGCTAAGTATGGTTCCCTGTGACTTGAGAGTGGTTTAGTTGGGTTGGTGTGATGATCTTAATATTTTTATATGCCTCCTTATGTTCATGTAAGCATTTGAAGTTGTGAATGCAAGTTGGATCTTTGGAAGCCTATTTCCTTGAAGAGTTTTGAGTGTTTGAAGAGCAATTTAAGAGACAAGTTGTGAATCCATTGTCCAAACCAATTGATGGCTCTCCTAGCTCTGCATCAAGCTCTATTACTACTAGCTCCAATATTGGGTTCTCTTCATCCTTGATAGTAGCACTCTCACAAGCAAAGCCATGCCAGACTGAGGTCCCTCTAGAAGCTACAGCTCTGAAGCAAGCACTCAATGATGTGTTTGTGTGCTTCAGAGAGGGTCTTGACCCATGGGTAACACTCTCTCTCACACACTTTCCTATTTGTTCATTTACTACTTTTTGGTGTGGGTTCTACTCCTGAGCGGGTTTTTCTTTCACCACATGCTTTGTTTACTTCATCTACACTCCTTTCCAAACTTGGTTGTTCATGGAGGTGGGAACACCAAAGTGGTGGTCTGACTGAGTAAAAATCATATATAAGCCCCCAACCTTTTCCCCTTGATCTTCTGTGTGCAGGTTGAGGAGTGGAGCTTGGACCAAAAATCTAAACGCCCAGTAAAAACTAAACTTCCTCCAAGTCCCTTTGTGTTTATTCTAGAATCTAGCTTCATGTTTGGTTATTTGATCTAGCATGCCTTTGACCTGAGTTTGGAGGTGAAACTTAGTTATGCCTGCTTGACCTCCTGAGATCCCTGTAGCTTAGGATGCTAGCATGCCTTTTAGATGACAGTGCGCTACACTGTCATCTTGAAACCATGTTGTTGTCCTTTGGTCGAGAGCTCCTTCATCAGAGGCAAAGATCTTGGAGTTTCACTCTCTCGGGGTCTGGAGTGTTTTTGGTCTACTTTACAGTTTTATCAATTCATTCAAGTTGAGGTGTATAAGTGTATTTTGTTCCCTAGTGATCTCTGGAGAATAAAGAGACCCATTTGTAGTGAATCCAACGTGAATGCATTGAATCTATTTTCACAATGTTGCAATTTTATGATAGTCCATATCCAGCTTAAGCCGTGATGATGCTATCTTGGTTTGGGATGCTCTATTGAACAATCTAAACAAAAACCTTGGTGGAGTGTCAATATGATCTCTATTGATCCATTGAGCTTGGTTCATCCTAAATCAATAGAAGGAAAGGGACAGGCTGAAAAAGTCCCTTTGGATGTCTTCTCTTCAAATGAAGCACTAAGGCAATTTCTAGGTGCATATTCCTCGTTGCCTCCTTATCATCACAAGAAATGATTCTTGTATCACTTACATAAACAAGCATACTTTGGAGAATTTGTTTTAAGTGTCAACAAGGAAAACCCTCTATCTAATGTTAGGGATGATGTTTTGATATCCCATCTTGAAGACCGTAGTCCTCTCCTTCAAGGAGATACTATTGAAGTTTTGGTGGATCCTAAATCTTCAAAAAAAGAATTCACGATCAGGAAGTGTCTCTCTCCCAAAGAAGTAGATGAACATTTTGATCTCTTGCATTCTCACCCTGATATCTTCGCTTGGACATATGAGGATATGCCTAGTATTGATGAGTTTTTAGTGGTTCACAATATCATCCTATGTCCTTACACCAAGCTGCTTAAGCAAAAATTCTAAGAGATTAATCCTAGGGTGGCTTTGATGGTCAAGACAGAGATATAAAATCTGTTGAAAGAAGGTTTTATCCATTTGATTGACTACTCCCTTTGGATTTCGAATATAGTTGTCATTAGTAAGCCTGACGGTTGTATTCACATACGTATTGACTTTCGAGACCTTAATAAGGCTTCTCTTAAACATGATTTTATGTTACCTAATATAGATATGATTGTGGAATCCACTGTAGGCCATGCATTGTTATCTTTTATGGATAGCTTCTCGTGTTACAATAAAATTTGCATTAATCCAGAAGATCAATACAAGACACCTTCACTAGCCCTTGGGGTACATTTTGCTATGTGATCATGCCCTTTGGGTTAAAGAATGCAAGAGGAACTTACCAACGGGTGATGGCCCTAATATTTCATGATTTTATTCATAAGATCTTAGAAGACTATGTTGATGATATCTTGGAAAAATCAATAACTTGTCAAGACCATGTGAAGAACCTTTATCTTATCTTTGAAAGGCTTTGACTCTACAAGATGAGACTAAATCCCCATAAGTGCATCTTCAGCGTAGATGTCAGCAAACCTCTGGGATTTATAATCTCTCACCATGAAATCAAGGTTGACACAAATAAAATCGATGCTATCATTAACATGCCTCCACTGAGTTGCAAAGTTTACAAGGGAGGATTCAAGTGATTCATAGATTTATATTCCAATTAGATGGTTGTACCCTCCCTTTCACTCATTTTCTAAAAAAGGATGTTTGCTTCATATGGGATGAGGAATATTAGAAAAATTTTGAGTCAATCAAGGCTTATTTTTCCAATCCTCCCATATTGATGTCGACTATGCAAGATAGGCCCTTTTTTCTTTACCTTGTTGTGTAACCATACACTTTGGTAGCTTTGTTGGCTCAGTATGATAATGCATGGAAAGAGAGAGCAGACTACTACATCAATCATGTCCTAGATGGTTATTAAACTCGTTATTCCTCCATGGGGAAGCAATGCCTCGCTCTTGTATTTGCTACATAGAAGTTGAGGCACTTCCTTCTCCATGCTGAAACACACATCATAGTAAAAATAGATCTTTTAAAGTATTTGTTCTCTAGCGCCAACCTTGTTGGGAGATTAGCAAAGTGGGTTATGTTGCTTTCTGAGTTAGATATAAAATATGTTACCTAGAAATCAATAAAGGGTTAATCGGTTTCTGATCAATTGGTAGATGTTCCCTCATCTCGCTCCTTCCCTAGGTTGGATTTGTTCCCCGATGAAAATATTTTCACAATTAACTATGACCTTGAATGGAAGATGTATTTTGATGGATTGAGGTATCAGGTTGGTTTTGGAGTGGGTGTGGTTCTGATATCCCCCAAAGGTAAACATGTTCCTCTATCCTTTCGATTATATTTTCCTTGCACCAATAATATCGTTGAGTACAAAGCTCTTATTGTTGGCTTGTGTGTCGTGATTACACTAAGAACCAAACATCTTTGTATACTAGGTGATTTTGAGCTTATTGTGAATCAAATTATGGGAACTTATCAACCTAAACAAAGTAAGTTGTCTCGGTATTGAGACCTCACTTTGTACTTGCTCAATCAGTTCTCATCTTTCACAATAGACAATTTCCCTAGGAGAGAAAATAGACATGTCGATGCCATGGAGAGAGTTGCTTTCTTGGTACCTTTAGAAGAGGATACAAAAGAATACCACTTTGTAGTTAAGGTCCTATGAACCCCGACAGTTTCTGATCAACTCGAGTTTGAGTCTCTTGTGTGTTTTCATGCAGACTAGGGAGAATGGTTCTCTAGTATCTACAGTTACTTACAGATTGGGAGCTTTCCCGATGATGTAACGAAAAAATGATCGCACTTGTATATGAAATCTTTCAACATGTTATGTCATCTTATCTGATGTTATTTATTGAAAAGCCTATAATGGCTTGCTTTTTAGGTGTCTCACTAAGGTGGAAATACCCCTTGCCCTTATGGAAGCCCATTTAGGTTCTGGGGGTGTATTTTTTGGTGGTAAGTCTCAGGTGAGAAGATTGATACACATGGGGTACTATTGGAAAACAATGGAACAAGAACAACATAACCATCTTATTCATGCTCTTGCTCAAGAGTTACAAAATCAAACCTCTCCTTAGTCATTCATAAAATGGGGTTTGGATATCATTGGAAAAATATCACCTCCTTCTTCCAAGGCAAATACCTTTATTATAACTGCTATAGATTACTTCACAAAATGGGTCAAAGTTATCCCACTCTGATCCATGAATGTTGAAACTATCTGTAGTTTTCTCATGAACAACATTATTTCTTGTTTCGAACCACCTGCTACACTTGTTTCTCACAATGGTACACCATTCAAAAACAAGGAAGTGAAGCAATTCTTGGAGAAATTTCATATCCACCATAGGTTTTCTACATGGTACTATCCACAATCCAATGGTCAAGTAGAATCATCCAACAAACTCTTGAACTCATTCTTCATAAAATAGTAAATAAACAAGGTAAGGATTGGCATGTACAATTAACATACGCTTTGTGGACCTATCACATGAGTGTCTATACGGTGATGGGAACAACACCTTACAACCTCATGTATGTTACTGAAGCTATCATACCATTGGAGTTGGAAATTTTGTCCTTACAAGTTTCCCTCAAAGGGTTAATTGATGATGAAACCTACAAAATTAACCACTTACATCAACTAGAGATTCTCGATGAGCATCGTTTATAGGCCCTCGATCATCTTAAGTCTTATCAATAGTCATTATCAAGACAATACAATTAGAATGTACTTCCTAGAACCATTAAGCTAAGAGACCTAGTTCTCTGTAAAAATTGGTGAAATGTAAATGCATCGCTTGATCAGAAAGGGAAATTTAGTCCTAATTGTTTAGGCCCTTACATTGTAATTTATGTGTATGATTTGGGTGCCTATGGATTATCATCTACGGATGGAACACCTCTAAAATAACCTATTAATGTGATGCATCTTCATCAATACTATGCATAGCGCTCTGGTGTGTCGTATGTGTGGTGTTCTCTCTAAGGGGAAGTAATACTACATATACTGACATTTTTCATTCACACATTATGAAATAAATTTTGTTTATGACATGATCATGTGTGTGTATGTGAAATACAATATACATACATGTGTCTGACTATGTTATGTATCCATACATCACATTACATCTTTTAAGGCAATTAGATCATCATTGTATTTAATTAACATACAATCAAGTGTGTTTACTAAATCATGATTAGCATCTAATGTAAGAATACATCTGTGTGAGCATATAACATCCATAGCATGAACATAAATGAAAGTAAAAATCATACACATAAACAAAGCTATGATATCAAAACTAATATGTCTATATATATATATCCATGTGTGTATCAAATTTCATGTACATGTATCGGGTCACTACTACAAAAAATGACTGGCTACTAAATATATGTCTATACAAAAGATCTAAAAGTATATATTTATATGTATCTAGCTACAAAAATGATACAAAAAATGATGAGCTTCTGTCATTGTGGTGCATGGCTCCCGGAGCCCTCTGACTCTGGAAATTTCTTTGGTACCCTTGGGAGGGGCTGCATGGTGGTCATAGAGAAGGATCAATGTGAGCATGATGTGAACATAGCTTCCCGCATCCCTCTGATCTCCCCCTATAAGGATCATATGGTAATCTCTGCCTAAGTCATCTCCTATTGCAGTTGTTGAGAATCTGTGGAGATCACAATTGTTGGCTGCATGTCCAAGTCATTGATGTGGCTTTGAAGGGCGTCTGCACCTACTCAGTGGCCTCAACCCTTGTCACTATCACATCTCTCTCTACAAGAACCATCTGCAACTCCCCCAATAGTTGATCACATTTTCCCCGAATGTTCGTCAGCTCCAAAGTCAATCGCATGATCTTCACACCCCGCTCCTCATAGGCGGTCCTCAAGTATTCCACTGGCTCAAAAATAGGACCATGTCACCCTGTAGATAGTAGTTGGTAGGCCTCAAGAAAAATCCTCTGGATTGGAACATCAGGGACTACCTCTAAAATACATTGAGCCATCAGCCCAGTCCATCCCAATGCGTCCTTTGCAACCACAGAGAAAGAAAGAGAAATCAGTATCACATGGCATGTATATACATATCATAAATAGAAAAAATCAAAAGCATGGAAACATAAATAATGTACTATGTATACCTAGATCCCTTGGCTGCCATGTGGGATCAAGGTGAGGGTCGGTGTTGGGACCTATGCCACTGACATCGGTGGCTGACCCTGGTGGCACTAAGGTCATTGCCATTGGAAAAATAGGAGTTGGTGGTGCTAAAGAGACAGGGGTAGTTGTGGGGGTAACTGATCTCCTCTATCACCTCGATCTTGCAGGTGTCTCCTCCTCCTCCTATGCACTCTCCTCCTTTGCATCGGCCTACTGGCACCCTCTCTATCTATCCTCTAGAGGTTGGGAAGGAAAATCCTCCTGTGGACTAGGGTACCCTCTCGAGGCACCCTCGCCAAACACAGGAGTAGGACGGTGCCTCTCCCACCACCATGAAAAATTAGTAGCTACCTTGAAATTATTTTCCACTGCTAGGGCCAACAGATCCTGGTCAAGCTCATCACCATCTAAGGGGACAATATCAATAATGATAGGGCAAGGGTGGTCCCCGACCCTCGCTGCACTCCTATGGGCCCTAGTATAGGTGGGAACATCTAGTGGAATTGTCTAGGGACAGCCATGGTGCCGCATGACCCTACTCCAGTAGTATGGTACAATAACATAATAATGGTGGCCTATCAAAAAATGGTCCCACTATAGGTTCCTCAAATACCTATTGTTGTCCACCCAGTAGAAAAATCGATAGGGTCTCCACCGAACCTCATCTGTAGCAATAGTGTCAAACTATAGCCACCAAAATTGTAGGTTGTCGAACCTCCATTGGTTTGTCATGTTGTACCAGTGGGCCATGGGAATGTGATACAGTCATCACTGGGGAAAACCGACTGGCCAGGTGCACATGATGTGGGAAAAAGCCTACACCTACAAAAGTGTGCACACAGTGAGGCTACTATACTCAATAGTGAATGTACTACCCTAACTCCCAATAGAGGTGCGCTAGCATGCTATGCCCCCAAGAAAAAACTATGTGATGCTCAACCATCTCTCTAATGGTATGGACAAGGCCCCATGCAGGTGTGAGCCTCACCCATCTATAGTAATCCAAAAATCCACAGTAACAACCATAACCCAATGTAGCAATGACATAGTGGTCTAGGCCTGGTCATACCAGTGAGTATACATGTGGCTTGTGTCGTCATCATTGTCTATCCTCCCTAACCAATAGAGGACACCATCCCTCCACTCATGTGCTAATTGGTTGTCATCTAGGACCACCCGCCATCTATGGATGGGTAGCCCAATTATTTGATAGACGTCCTCAAGTGTGATGGTCATCGCCCCGCAAGGTAGGTGGAAAGATGAAGTAGTGGCATCCCATCACTCCATTAGGGCTATGAGCATCTTCTCATGATATCTCATCTTGGGCATGGTGAATACATGCCAAAGATTGACCCGATCCAGATGTGTTACCTCGTCTTTTATTAGATATTCCCTCTACTCACGAACAAGTCGGTATGCTCGCCCTCTTGGATGCTCCCGAATCTCCAGGCACTCCTACAAAAAGTGAAATTTTTTTAAGTCAAAACATCAAATTTTATTATAAAAAAAATTTAAAAAATTACTTAAGACCTATGTGTGTGTCATGCAGATGTTTGCGTGTCACATATACATCCCATACTACCATAGTCATTTGAGGATGCCAGTGCAGACTCAAGACCTTAGCATAGATTATGGACGCCAACGCATTTTTTAGACACGAGCGTAGAAAAAGGATGCTTGTGCACCTCACCGATAGAAAAAAGCTTGGAGAAAAGATCCGAACGCCTAGTAACAGGTAAAATTCCTCCAAGTTCCTTTGTGTTTATTCTAGAATCTAGCTTCATGTTTGGTTATTTGATCTAGTATGCCTTTGACTCGAGTTTGGAGGTGAAACTTGGTTCTACCCACTTGAGCTCTTGAGCTCCCTATAGCTTAGGACGCCAGTGCATCTTTTAGACAACAACGGGTCACACTAGCATCTTGAAATCATGTTTATTTCCTTTGTCCAAGAGCTCCTTCATTAGAGGTAGAGATCTTGGAGTTCCACTCTCTCGAGGTCTGGAGTGATTTTGGTGTACTTCTTTACAATTTTATCAATTCATTCAAGCTAAGGTGTATAAGGGAAGTTCATTCCCTGGTGATCTCTATAGAATAAAGGGACTCGTGTGTAGTGCAGCCCTATTATATCACACACCACTTTTATAGTTCTTATCCCTAAGTTGAATGAGGCTACTTCTATGAATGACTATAGACCTATCAGTTTGTGCAACACTACTTACAAGATGTTTTATAAGATAATGGTGAATAGACTAAAATTAGTTCTGAATAAGATGATTGTTGTTAATTAGAAGGGGTTTGTATAAGGAAGAAATTTTTTGGATGATGTTGTATATACTCATGAGGTGTTACATTCTATGGACCTTAGGGAAAAACAAGGCATGGCTTTGAAACTTGATACTTCTAAAGCCTATGATCAGGTCTCTTGGAATTTCCTTTTTGTTGTTTCTAAAAAATTTGGTTTCAAAGAAAAATTTCTCAACTTGATTAAATATTGTGTCACTACCCCTAAGTACTTTTTCTTGATTAATGGGGTGTTGAAAGGCTTACTTTCTTGTGGTCATGGTCTAAGACAGGGTGACCCTCTATCTCCTTACATGTTTGGTATTGTTGTTGAAGCTTTGGGAAGTAATATTTAGAGAAAACTTGTTAATAAAAAGTTGAAAGGATTTTGTGCTACTTCAATCCTCCCCCTACCTCACACCAATAATTTGTTGATGATACTATCCTTCTTGGGGAGGCTTCAATCCTAGAAGTGAGACAACAGAAAGAGGTTCTTGATAAATTTGCTAGAGTCTCGGGCCAATATATCAATTACCAAAAGAGTGAGATCTATTTCTTTAACACTAGCCATACTATAAAAGAGAAAGTTATAAATATTATAGGTTGTCATGAAGCTGATCTGCCAGCTACCTATCTTGGCTTACCTTTAATCTCAAGAAAAACTCATAGTAATTACTAGAATTATATTGTTGAAAAGATTCAAAAGAAGTTGGTTGGCTGGAAAGGTAAGTTGCTAAGTTTTGTTGGGAAACTTCAACTTTTAAAAGCTTCATTACAAAACATTTTTTTTTACTACCTCTCTCTCTCTCTTTAACATTCCTTCCTTTATTGTCGAGAACATTGAAATGATACAAAGGATATTTTTATGGTCGAGAGTGGAAAAGAGGAAAATAATGATGCTTGTTAGATGGGATATTGTCTACACTCTGAAGAGAGATGGTGGTTTGGGAATAAGAAGAATAAAAGTGTTCAATAAAGCTCTTGTGGAAAAAATGGGATGGTTTATGCTAGAAGGAGAAAAGGACTGGGTGGAGATTCTTTGAGCTAAGTACTTGGGAAATAAGGATGTTTGTTGCTTCCTCAGGAAAAAAGATCTCCCCTATGGTTGATTTTTTTAGAATAACTTGTTAAATATCAGGGTACATTAACAAAAGGAGTGAAATTGAGAATTGTAAATGGTCATAGAACTGATTTTTGGGAGGATTCCTGGACTACTTGTGCTCCCTTATCATATAAAAAAACTCTCTAGCAAGTTAGAATTAGACTAAAACGAATATTGGTAAGAAGGTTTTCAATTACATAAATTGGGAAGGTTTGAGGCCAAAGTGGATATACTTTAAGAACTATTTTAATTATGTTGTTCTTAGGGGAGGTAGACAGTAGAATTGGGAGGCTACTTTGGATTCTCTCTTGTGACAGATTGGTGATCCTGAGCTATTCTCGATAAATAGGGATGATACTTGGGTTTGGACAAAAATATCTTCTGGGAGATTTTCTATAAAATTTGTGTATGACATTATGGAATCCCAGCTATTCCAAGTGGGGATTTTCAACTAGAAAATGTTGTGGAGCAAGAATTAAATTCCTAAAATTAATTGTTTTTGGTGGACTGTGATGCATGGAAAGATCCTCACAAATGAAAATATTAAGAGAAGGGGATGGTTTCTAGTGAAAAAATTATATATTTGTAATGAAGAGGAAGAAACCATTATGCACCTGTTGTTTCAATTCCCTTATGCTCAAGAAGTGTGGTCTTTTTTCTTCAAGATTCTAATAATTGGTTGGGGTTTTTCTTCATTGGTAAAAATGTTTATTGATTATTAGAGTTTTTGTCCCTACTCACACAATATTATTATTGACCTTTGGAGGCAACTTCCCTCATTCCTCACATGGGGATTGTGGAAAGAGAGGAATAATAGAGTTTTTAGGGATACAACTAAGAGTAGTAAAGAGCTATGCATGTCTATCTAGAAATAGATTCAAGAAAACATTGAAAGTTGTAAGTATGCTCTTTCAAAGAAAATTCCATCATACCAAGAGATGTGAATCAAGAAATATTGGGGAATATCTCATGATCTTAATAATGTCAACTGGATCAAACCACTTATTAGAAAAAGTACTATTTGGATTCCCCCCGAACTGAGATGGATTAAATGTAATTTTTATGGGTGTTCTAAAGGGAATCCAAGTCTGGTGAGGATGGGTGGGATAGTAAGAAAGTATCAAGGAATTTATGTTGCTAGATATAGTAAAGGTCTGGGTACATAAACTAATAACTTGGTTGAGGCTTATGTAGTGTGGACCAAAATATGTTATCTATAAGATAATGGCTACACTAAAGTTATGGTGGAAGGAGACTTCAAGCTAATTATTTGACTATTTGGATAATAAGGTTGATGTTCCTTGGGAGTTAAAAGATATCTTGGATGATTGCAAACATATGATACAATCATTTTAGCATTACAAGATTACCCATATTTACAAGGAAGGCAATAGGGCTATCGATACAATGGAAAATTTTGGCCCGCAACATTTAGATTGGGAATATTGGGACCTTTCTCAATTTTCAAATCAAATTAAGGAAATAATATCTAAGGAGAGATTGGAGGGTTTAATTAGTTCATCATGGATAGAAAGTTAATTAATTTGTGGGGTCGGTAGTGTTGTCCAACTATCATGATAATGGTGTTCTTTCTTATTTGACAGTTGGGCAAGTTGAAAAGATGGAATTTTATGTACTCTATTTATGGCAGTTGTACGCTAAATCTCGAAGATTTTAAAAGAGATGGGATGAAAGGATAGGCCTGTTTGGATGCCTCATGCGATAAGGAAAAAAGAGCAATGGTGGTAATGATGATTATTATCCACATTTATAAAATCTTATGAAGGATTTGAGAAAAGACATTTTAGCATGTGTTATTACAAGCGCTAGAGAGGATAATCAAAAAAGTGTCATCATGAATCTTAAAGGTGGAAGATTTGTCAGTTTCATTAAAGGAAGGTTTTGAAGATATAACGCTATACTTTGTAAACAACTCGATTATTTCAATAATATTGCTAGAAGGTTCAAGCCATCATCCTTACAAATGAAAAGCCACCAAGTTTCCATCAAAACTAAAAAAATTGAATTGTCAGTTGCTTCTATTGTAAATGATGAAGGTCGAAGAGTGGAGTATTTACTTCTTCTAAAGGAATATCAAAACACAAAAAACTATGGGAGGCCCTAGAAAAATTATGGAGTCAAGTAAATTTGATTCCCTGAAGAAGAATGTGAAATTATGGAGCCTATTTGAGCATGTTGGGTTCACTCCATACTTCACAACTATGGAGGGTTATAGTGAACAACTCAGCTACAATTTTTTGAATTCCTAGAAGGATGGAGAAGTCGAGTTGGGTGGTCTCTGCTTTATTGTTGATGCTAAGTTGATTTCCAAGGCGATTGTTTTGGCATACGAAGGAAAGAAGATAGCCAAGGTAAGCATGGGTAACTATCATACTTTTATTGAAAAAAATTTGAAGCTGAAGAGAAGGCTCAAAGATTTCAAAGTGGCTATTCTAAGGTGTTGCTTCTGCCCCTATATCATAATGTCTACTACTTTTTTATGAAGTACTTTACCCTAGAGGGTCACTTTCAATCGGTGCATTGTTATTATTTTCTTATCCTCAACCATATCAAACACCAAGAAAAAATAATCTTACCCCTTTTCCTCCACTCCCTGGAACAGAGCCTTACCAATGGTGTGAACCCTCCTTTACACTAGGGCTTGATTAGAGCCATATGCAAGTATGTTCTTTCCACCACCCTGCAAAGAAACAATTTCCATAACCTAATTGATAAACCCGCCCCTAAAATCTCTGTGAAAATTGAACTAATTGAAATTTGACCCCACCCCCTTGTCAATGAACCTATTAACCCTACCCCTCATGGTCAGCCATTCTTAAAATAACTCCTGAAAAAATGTAATATTTCCCCCCTCTTATATTGCTAATAAGAAAAGAAAACTATTGATTGATGAGCGAGGTGTTGACCCTAATACTATAAAAATTCTAGATGACATTGAGAATAGCCCTAAATGTGGGTCTACTATCTCGACGGGTTGTAGGTCTACTCATTTGACTATGGTGGCATCTAAGGGGTTGGATAATAGAAAAAATTCAAAAATATTGGATGAAAATAATGTGGAAGAGACTCTGGAAAGTAAAAAAGGTAAAAAGGTTTCCATGGAGGAAAAGGCTTCCTCCTCTAAAGAATGTGTGCCTAATATTCTAGGTGAAGCTGGGTCTCTTGAGGAAGAGGTTTTGGGGTCGGAGGACATAGAATATTCTAGTCAAAAGGAGGAAGAAAGGTTTAATCAGTAGGAGGATGTGCAAGATGTGGAGGAGGATACTGGTATGGTTGAGGAAAAAGGAATGGCTACTACAAATTTAGAGGACATGGACATTATTGTTGTGAACCCTAGTAACAAAGAATGCTCTAAAGATAAACACACAGACATGGAGAAAACAACAATATAAAGGTTGGAAGAAAGGATGGAGCTTATTAAGAAAACAATGCAGAAAGAAGACAATGCTAATAGGTTTCAGGTTCTTGAGAATGTTGTGTTGAACATGTGCAAGTTTATGGATATGGTGATGAAAAGAGAGGTGATGGCTACAATCTCGAGATAGGGTAAAATCAATAAATAGAAAAGGAAAAAAGAGAATAGGGATGATGTTGATTTGTCTAGAAAGATGGAGATAAAAGACAACATTGAAGATTCAGTGGAGGACCTAAAGAAGGCTTGGAGCCTTATTGAGGATTCTTAATCCTCAGTTTTAGTTTGTTTTTCTTTTTGATGCTTGTTGTTAGATGGTTTTTTGGCTCTCCTATTAGGCCTTGTTGTGGCAAAGGCTTTATATGCATGAACTATATTATTTTAAGTTTTATTTTTGTTATGAATAGTATGAACTCGTTGGGTAATATTTATAGGTTATGCTTATATAACCTCATTTTGTGGTTAGAAGATTATAATGACTGGTTAAATATTTATTGGATCCTTGATAGGTTAATATCTTTTGATGCAATTGGTATAGGTTGAATTTGGTTTTTATTGGTTGGGTGTGGGGAAGTGGTTCTTCTTTTATTCTACTTTCCCTATGTTTTGTTGTTATGTCTGGTAGTTGCTTCTCTAGACTGTTTTGCTGCTTTGTAAGGTATCAGGCCCTTTTCCCTACTTAATCAATAAAGAAAAAAACCTTTAACAAAATTTCAAAACATATATGTAAATATAAAATTATCTCTCATTCAGACAATCCTTAGACTTTATAACTCAAAAAATAATTTTCCATATATTTGAAAAAAACCACATATTTTAAAATATATCTTATAAAATGAGTTCTTTAAAAATAAATGTCATGCATGTAACTGTAATCCACACACAACTACCATATGATTTTGAATATTTTGAAACATCAATGCACCCACAAATTTACAACCATGATATTTACATTTTGAATGATGACATATAAAAATGTGTAACATGTAGATTCAACACACCATGAATCTACATGTAAGTACACGCATTTATGGAAAAAGGGTCTAAAAATAAGATCTGTAGGCCACTATATGACCAATTCCACATCCACTACCAAGTACATGCATCTAAGAGATCTATGTCACCATATGGCCAACTTTGTGACCACTACATGATCATTTATCTAAGGGATAAACAAGAAGTCTAAGTGACTATATACTGACTCCAAAAATATCTCAATAACCAAAGGCTTGTCCCATGCTACCAAATAGAGACTTAAGGTCACCATGAGACTAGTTACAACAATATTAAGATGAACTCCATGGAAATGTGTAACATGCTTCAAAATCCACCTATCACAATTAAATAAATCCTTTGTATTGATATTCCAAATATCAAGGTTTTTTCATTAAATCTCTTCAACTTCATTCTAGAAGTGATTTCCATGATTGTATCTTAAAATAAGTATTGCAAAAAAAAACCAATTAAACACAAATAACAAAAATAGTCCCTACTCCACTCATTCTAATAAGTTAGCCAAGATCTTATAGCGAATGAAAGGAAAAATAAAATGATTCTCTACTTGATCCTAAAAGGAGATGTCTAACTTATTCGATCTATGCAAATTTTAGTAGAATTTTGACCTATTAATAGTACTAAAGAATGATAATAAATAAAGAGAATAAAACAACCACATGAGAGAGAGAGCCTCAAAAAATATTTTAAAAAGTTATCCTCTGAAGCATTGAAATCAATGTATTCTCAACAAAATAATATAATATAGTATCAATCTTTGAGCCTCATAAGAGATCAATACTCTCAATTAGGGAGTAAATCATGTAGATATAGCCTTGTCTAGTAGAAATGAACAAAAATTATTTAATTACTCATGAGAACAATCCATAACAAAAGAGATCATCGTCTCCAACTATATGCTCCTCAAGATCTCTCAATAAGAAACTCAAGCCTCCAAGTTAATACAAAAAGTTTCTCTCATAATTAGCATGCATAAGATAATGTCTAATCTCCATTCCAAGCCTTCCATTTATAGGAAAGCGATCAACATGAAAATTTTTGTGTTATTTCCACCCTTAATTAATGCACCTAGGTGACACTCTTAAAGTGGAAGCATAAGTTTGTCTTTAGGACCAAGAGTCATTACAACCTCTAAAGAACCAAAAATGCTCACTAATCAAAGTGATCAAGATGTCTTTTATTAATGTGACCCCACATTGAATGCTTTTTACATAACATCTAATCATTAATTATATTTATCTAATGTTCCTACCATATCAAATGTATTTGGCCAATATTTTATCCATATTAAATGATGATTTGGTTAAGCTATGTGCTCACTCAACCATGATCATCAAATTAAATACATTTCCCTAATGTGCCTGCCACATTAAACATGTTTTTGATGCCCCGTACAATAACTACCAAGGTTTGTACTCCACAAGGTTTAGTTTACCAATTCAAGTGGACCATAAATATTATATTTTATGTAAGGTGTGCAACACCTTTCCAAATGGATATTTTATGTTTAGGTGTTTTTTTAACATTATTAGAGCTGACTGAAAATTTACTTAGAGTAATGCACTAAAATAAATGTGTGCGCGGTTAAATATGTGTATCAATATAATAAAACAAAACACACATCCATGCAATGTATTACATAAAAATAATCTAAATAGCAGAATTAAAAAGCTACATCTATCCTTTTAATTCATTCCATGGTTCTCTAATCTTAAGGACCTCTGGAATTCATGCTCTCAGATATATTAAGTGTTGCACATGAACCTACAAAGATGATAACCTAAGAAATGAGGTGCTATTATGCAATCTACATGCCTATATTTTTGTATTTTTAAATATTTGATGCTTGAATGCTAAACGATCCTATGATGAGATGTTGCCGAAATCAAAATGGTGCTAAGACTAGTGATGTTATTCTAATGATGATAAAATGGAAATTCCATGATAATGCTAAATGAACTAAAATACTAAAATGCAAACTACTATGCTCTCAAAAATCTCTATAATTGCAATGAGATTTCTACAGCATAAACTTGTCAAATTCTCCTTATTAAAAAGTTGTAGAAATGCTCTTTATTTATAGATTTTCTAAAGTTGGGAATAATGTGGCAGTGATGAACGGTCGATATTGTGATCCCGAGGAATCAACGGTTGAGCATGAAGAGGTTGGAGAGAATCATGGAGGTGGTTCCATGTAAGAGAACACTTTGTCAAGTGTTGAAGGGAATAAGAGGAAAGAAGAAGCCATGTGTCCAAGGTGGTTTCAAATTTGTTACATGTTTGTTGATGATAATTCATATTTTACAATTTAGAAAATTCAATTTCATGTGACACATGGTAAGGTGACAGGTGAGTTGGAGGTGGTTAGAAGATTATGTAGAAATGTGCCAATTTAAATTAAAAATTCAAATTTAAATGAAGAGGGGAAATTAGCTAAATGACAAATTAGTTAATTTGTGCATTTAGCTAATTTAAGAGGAAAATAATTTTTGCTAAGAAGAATATTTAGAAATGAACTATATAAATAAAATTTTCAATTTATTTATAAGTAGAGGATTTAAGATTTTATTAATTAAATAATAAGTATTTAATTAATTTGTGCTCGGAACCATTTTTACATGCATACATTTTGCCCCTCTTTGAAGTGATGTGTGTAGTCGCATTGCTTCAAAGAATAAATTTATTAGACTGCGATGACAAAAATTATGACATGACCTAGATTCCGATTTTGCAGTGATAATGAAAGGATGCCCCCTTGGGAGATAAATCAGGGATTTTTGAATTTTTTGAATTTTTTTGATGATTAAATGATTTTTCATTGATATGTTGATGATCGGAAGATTTGATGAGGTTGACCTAATTTATTTCCCAATAATGATTGAAAGTCCAACCACATTGTTGATTAGTTGATAAAAAGGCCATTTTGAAAAATTAAATAAATGCCACCATAATTACCCCTTAATTAGCCATTAAAAGGTCAAAATGGGTAAAAGAAAGCTCATTTGTAACTTGTGCATTGTAAAAATTGAGAGTTTGAAGAGCCAAGATGGATAGGATTATACGCCACACTCACATATTCGAGCGAGTTCACCACCACCAGTGTCCAACCGCATACGGGCCTCCGGTATGTACCCTGAAAACCACTTTTTTCAAATTTAAATTCAAAATTTTCCCTCTTAATTTCATTTAAAAATTCAATTTTTTCATATGTTTTAGCGCATAGGGGTGGGCTTTTAGCGCATTTGGAACCTCATATAGTGCATAGGGTTAGGTATAGGTTCAAAAATTTCTTAGCGCATCCAGTCACCGCTTTAGCGCACTAGGTTGTTAGATTGGCACATCTATATTTTAGCACATTGATAGGATAATGTAGCGCATTAGGTAGGTCAACTAGCGCATCTAGGAATGGTGCATCGAGACCCTATTTCGGTATGTCTAGTCCATTTTCTAGCACATCTAGGAAATGGTGCATAGAAGTTTTGTTCTAGCGCATCCAGGAAATGGTGCATAGAAGGTATGTTCTAGCGCATTTAGTAAATGTTCTAGTGCATCCAGTAGATTAGCGCATAGAAACTTTGTTTTAGCGCATTGAGCCAAAATTGACGAGTTTGAAAGATCCCTCCTATATTTTGATGATTGATGATCACGTCATTCGATGATAGGATGATGTTGATTGATAGGTTGATGATCATCCTCATGATAGGCAAGGAATGATTATAGGATAGAGGATGATGATTGATTGATTGATGATCATCCTCATGATAGGTGAGGAATGATGATAGGTTGATTGATGTTGATCGATCTCATGACAAATGAGATTCGAGTGATAGGATAGTTGCTCCTCAAGATTTGATCAAAATCTCATGTGAGTTGATTTGATTAATTGATATGTTGATTGATTAGGCTAATTTGATTGATGTGTTGACTTAATGCTTTAATTTGATTCTAGGAGGGTGGATTAGGTAGTTTACAAGTTTGAGAGTGCTTTTCGCGAACATGGGACATGATCCCACAGCTTACCCTAGCAGACCTAGCCATTATTGACCACTGCGGACTTACTTCATTGATTGATATGCCCTGGTATCGGATTAATCGAGGGTTGTTGATGGCACTTGCAGAGTGATGGCACAATGATGACAACACCTTCGATTTGGTGACTGGAGAGATTAGCGTTACCCCTAAGGATGTATATCATATTTTGAGGATACCATTCGTGGGGGAGCTGGTGGTATATGATCATGAGGAGCAGGGAGGGACTGATGCCATTCGGCAGCTTTTCCATGATGACCAGTTCATTGGCTATTAGATATCTTGGCGAGATTTGATTGCCACTCAGCGGCCCTTGCCATGTGTGCTAGCAGGCTTCATTGGAGGATTTCTCTGCCTTGACCATAGGCTGAAGGGCTTTTCAATTGGCTGGGGATGAGTTTTGGAGGGCATGATTACCTATGGTACTAGATATGCTTGGGTTTCGTTCATGCTTGCACATCTGTATCATGACTTGCACCAAGTTGTATATCTTTGGGCTAGCAGTCTCACAGTAGGATGTACATTATTGTAGCTCTGGGCTTGGGAGCATATAGCTATTACATGGCTAGTGGGAGGTAGGGCTCAACTAGCAGGGCAGCCATATGTTTTTGGTTACACAAGGCTACTTGTCCAACATAAGTCAAACAAGTTAAAGTATTAGAGGAGAGTCCTTGATGACTTGGACACTGCTATATGGCGGTCATATCTTGATTGTGAGCTATGGACAAAGGATGATATTGAGATGCCATATGTATTCTATAGAGGATATCTTATTGGCAGGACACCATACATTCTTGAGAGATTCCTTTTTGGCAGAGTGTACAGGTAGTATGGTAGGATTCAAGGTATGCCACAGGGGGTGGCACATTATGCTCACCAAAGATAGGACATTCTAAAGTGGGGGACTTCCCTAGATTGTGATGTGGCATGTGTAGAGTATTATGGTTTACAACCAATTTTGTGTCAGTATCATAGGGAGATTGTAGATGCGCAGATGACGGTAGATTAAGCCGATTAATTTCACACACATCCATTTCCACAAATATCTAGTCTAGATGAGCCTATGCCTATTTTGGAGATTGGGAGGAGGGTTGAACAGGTGGTATAGAGGGGAGGATATGGAGGTGAGGAGGAGGAGGCAGATGATGGGGGAGACGGAGGCAGAGATGGAGGTGAAGGGAGAGATATGCCAGATTTTGGGGTCATCCCCAAGAGGACAAGATCAGATCTTGTTGGATAGCGATTGGTGATACTGAGGATGCCTTCCCAGAGGTAGCAGACGTAGATAGTTGGGTTGCACAATTAGGTGTAGACTCTTCAGGGGAAGGTGCAGGAATTATAGGCACAACTAGCTCAGGCTCAAGCCCAGCTACAAGGACAAATACCAACATAGCTAAAGATGCAGGGTCAGATGGTACAGTTGCAGGCCCAAGTAGCCACCCTCACTATAGATAGATATGACACCCGGAGATAGGGAGAGCAGGCAGTGGTAGTGGCAGACAAGATCCAAACAACTGTCGAGGGTGTCAGGATAGGGGACCTACTCTAAGAGCTGAGAGAGTCCACCAAGGAGGGTGGAGTATTGTGTATTATGAGGTAGTTCTAGTAGAGTGGAGAGTCAGCTACACTCATTCCAGATATGGTTTCTCCCAGTCTCATACCATTAGCAAAGGTGTCATGCAGCCACTTCTAGGAGGCCCACTAGGTAGAGGTCCACTAGGATTAGGGCCGTTAGGGACAGACAATGATGGGGACTATGACCTTTGGGGTAGTACCACAGGATCACATGGTCACACTTGATTTATTGTACTTTGATTCAGAGGCTTGGCTTTCCCACATTTTTGATGTATCATTTTTGAGCTCATTTGATATCATTATACACTTGACATGTTATTATTTTGAGGTTATATGATATGTAGCAGCATTCTAACGATCTATGTGTTGATGCTTTTATTATGGATGTTTATAATGAATGCATTTCATTTATACATTCTATGTGATGATGATATTCTATATGATTATGTCATGAATGCATTAATGAGATGGACACTGTTATGTAAATGGTATGAGAGGCATTGTGTTTCTTTGTAACTTTTCACACACACACACACACACACACATAAATATATATATATATATATCAGTGTATGGATGAATCGATGCGAAAATAGTTTATAATGGAATGCAAATGTATGATTTTATACATGGATATGGATGATTCAATGTATGGGTGTATGGTTTATGAATTCCAAATGTATGATAAATGGATGAACGGCTTTTGAACATGATACATGAAGATTTATGGATTTATGATAATGCTCTCTTTTTGGATTTTTCATGAGGCGAATAAATGGCCTAGATGTATGGATGATTATGTAAATGAATTATAATCGTGAATGATGCCTATATATGGATGGATGATGATTGAAAATGCATGTATGATTTTATGTTATGCCCCTATGTGATGTTGATTATGCTCTTATCTGCAATGAATTTTATTATGTAAATGAAATGTAATGCACTTTTCTATATTTTTTTGGTATTTTCTATGCAAATATGTGACCTAAATGCATGAATGTGAAATGAATTATGATCATGAATGGATTATGATGTTATTATTGATGATGAATGCATATATGTGTGGATTATGGATGAATAAAAGAATGCATTTATTATGACCTCAATGTATGATATGGATTATGAATGATCATTGGTATTTTGAAAAATGCTTTATTTTTGGAATTTTTCATGATGCAAATATTATAATGAATGAATGCTTGAATGATTTGTGATAGTGGATGTATGATAGTGCTTTCTAATAATATGGAATGGAAATGTCAATGCAGAAGAATTTTTTTTTATGTAAAGTGTACTCAATCTTGTAGTGAGATATAACATCATGTTGAGAGTTACCAGCTTTGGAAAAAAAATCTATAATGCAAATGCATAACTATTATGAATGCAATCCTATCTATGAAATGTTTCCATCTAATTCATTGTGCTTATTATAATCATTGAGAATTTTATTATGTTGAAAGTTAGTAAAAACATTGATGGTATAATTAGACCATGATGAGTTGAGTACAACTTCCATGCACCTTCCGTTGAGATTTGATAATGCAAGATAACACAAGCATCTAGGTATAATTAGACCAAGATGTCTTGAGCATCACTTATGTAAACAAACAAGAGTCAATCATGTTTCTATGCAAATCATCATCATTCTCAATCATAGCTCCTCTATTTTCTAACATCATCAAGGTACTCCAGAGAATCGATAACAACAATCAAAATAACATCAATTGAACATTTTTGTCAAAGTGATCCACCCATGATTCAGAAGATGATCCTTCAGTGATGGTTGATATGGTTTGGTCTCGTTTGATTTTATTTGCATGATTGATTGGTTGATCGGTTAATATTCGATGTTCAATTTTTTAATGGTTATCGCGATTGTTATTTTTGCCAAGGTGTTTTTTTGTTTGTTTTCCTATTGGTTTTAAGTTCAATGGTTGTTTGTCCCTAGTGAGATCAAGATTTTTCCCCCAGTGAGAACAAACCAAAATAATATGGCTATGTATAATGATGACCAAGCCAAGGAGGGACACGACCGTAGTAGTTGGATATGGACGTGAAGTTTGTTATATGATAGGCATGAATGTGCAATGGTGGAAAAAAGTGGATGGTCAACACAAGCTCAAATAGACGGAGAAGTTGACGTATCACAAATAGTGTCTTTTTTCAAATTTTATGAATTTTTTTATGTTACCAAGCTGCCTGTTTGCCAGGTTTTCACCAAGGTAATGATTTTATTAGGACATTTTGTGCTTTTTAGAATTTTTTCAAGAATTTTTCTGCTTTTTTACTTTCTTTCTTTTTTCAGGACTTTTTCTGCTTTTTAGAATTTTTTTAGGACTTTTAGGCAATGCACCGGATGCATTATGTATAGAACTTTTTCATATGAATATTGCTCATCAGTTCTTCAAATAGATCCCCTTTTGGTGTAGACAGTTGATATGCCCCTGATCTAAAGACTAAAACAATAACAAAAGGACCTAACCAATTTGGCTCAAATTTTCTTTTCTTTTCACAGTCCTGCTAATTTTGGAAATTTTCCTTTAGTACCAGATCTCCTACCTGAAATGTCCTAGGTTTGACTTTTTTATTGTAGCTCCTTGACATTCTTTGTTGATAGGCCTTCAGGTGATCCATGGAAAGTTGACAAAGTTCATCAAACAATTCTTGCTCTTGTAGTCTATACACACGGTAATCCTCGTCTGAGATGAAACCTTTCAAAGACACATGGAGTGATGGTATCTCCACCTCAATAGGAAAGTTGTCTTTAGATCCATAGACCAAATCATATGGTGTGGTACCTATGGGAGTGTGGGTTCTTGTATGATAATCCCACAAATCAGGGTTTAGCTAGATATGCCAGTCACGTCCAGCATCATTGACAGTTTTCTTTAAGATTTTCAGAATAGTTTTGTGTGAGGCATCTGCTTGGCCGTTCCCTTGAGGGTAATAGGGTGTAGAAAACCGATGTTGGATATGGAATCTTTCATAGAGTTCTTGAAAATCTTGGTTCTTGAAAGGTCTACCATTATCAGCGATGATGGATTGAGGGATACCATACCTACAGATGAGGTAGTTCAAAATAAATGAGGAGATTTTCTTTCCTGTGATGGTGGATAGAGGCACAACTTTGACCCACTTTGTAAAGTACTTTGTAGCTATGATTATGAACTTATGTCCATTGGAGGAAGATGGGTGAATTTTTCCTATAAGATCCAATCCCCACTGACAAAATGGCCATGTTGATGCCAAGAGTTGCAACTCTTGTGTTGGTGCATGAATGAGATTGCCATGGATTTGGCATTTCTAACACCTTGACAAATTGGAAGGACTCTCTCTCCATATTCAGCTAGTAGTATCCCAAATGGAGGAGTTTCTTAGTGAGGGTTAGACCACTTGAATGAGTGTCATAGATACCCTCATGGACTTCTTGCAAAGCCATTTCAGACTCATCCCATTCTAGACATCGTAAGAGAGTTCCATCAAGACCTTGTTGGTATAGTACATCCACAATAAGGGTATGACGAGCATCATGGTGGATGAAATTTTGTTTTTGGTTTTGGGAGAGATCAGGAGGTAGGATATTATCTTTCAGGTATGTATAGATCTTCCCATAACTAGAGGTATTGGCATCAATTAGGTGGCATATGATTGAGGATTCAGGATCATCATAAGTGGGCGTAAATAGTTGTTCCACCATGAACTCATAACGACTTCATTTTTTCTAGAATTTGGAGTAAAGAAGAAATGCTAGCCATAGCATCAACAACTTTGTTGTCAACCCTTGGGATTTTAGAAAATTTGATATCAACAAAATATTTCTTGAAGTCATCAATCATCCTTTTGTAGGGCATCATTTTGTCATCTTTTGTTTGTTAATCATTATTAACCTGATTGATGACTAGTTGAGAGTCCCCATAGACCTGCAGTTCTGTTATTTTCCATTCTACTGCTATTTTGATGTCGATGATGAGGGCCTCATATTCTTTCATGTTGTTGGTGCAAGGAAACAATAGGCAATATGACTTCAGAATGGTGTTCCCTAGGGGAGTGATGAATAGAATTATCGCTCCTGATCCATGTTGAGTATATGAGCCCTCAAAATACAGTACCCATTGTTGTGTTGTGACTGTTAGGACATCTGCATCTGGAAATTCAATGTGAAGAGGATGGCCATCATGAATTGGTGCTTTCGCTAGTTGATCAGTGATAGGTTTTCCTTTGATTGCCTTTTTGTCAACATATTGGATGTCAAATTCATTGAGTATCATCACCCACTTGGCTAATCTCCTCATCAAGTTTGCTTTGCTAAGGAGATATTTTAGCGGATCTATCTTGGCTATGAGTCTGATGGTGTGAGTCAACATATAGTGCCACAATTGTTTCATATCAAACACTACTACTAGACAAGCTTTCTCAATGGATGTATAGTTGATTTCATAACCATTTAGATTTTTGTTGATGTAATAGATTTCTCTTTGCTTTCCTATTGAATCCTCTCATGCCAACAAAGCTCCCAATGATCGATCAGTCATGGCTATGTACAATAAGAGAGGCTTTCCTTCTGCTGGACATGCTAGAACAAGTGGACTCATTAGGTATTTCTTCTGTTGGTTGAAAGCTTCCTCATATTTCTTGTCCCATCGAAAGGAAACATTCTTGTGCAAAGTGGGTAAAAGGATGAGTCTTATCGGCCAGTTGTGATATGAATCTTTTGATTGAATGGAATCTTCCTTGAAGGGATCTTAACTTACTAATATTTCTCAAAGGTGGCATTTCCATGATAGCTTTTACCTTTGTAGGATCTACCTTAATACCTTTTTTTGATACTATATATCCCAATAGCTTTGCTAATGTTACCCCAAATACACATTTCTTTGGATTCAAGCGAACGTTGAACTTCTCTACCTGGGTGAAGATCTTGTTTATCTCTAGATGTCCTTCTCTAGTGTAATATTTGGCTAACAAGTCATCCACATAATCTTCCGTGAAGGTGTGCATCATTTCATGAAAGATGGTTGTCATGGTTCTCTGGTATGTGGCCCCTGCATTCTTCAATCAGAAGGGCACGATGTTCCAACAGAGAGTTCCCCATGGGCAAGTGAAAGTTGTAATATCCTAGTCTTCAAGTGCTATCTTGATTTGATTATAACCATAAAATCCATCCATTAGTGATAGCATGTCATGACCTGCTATTAAGTCTACAATGATATCAATGTTTGGAAAGGGGAAATCATCTTTCGAGCAAGCCTTATTGAGGTCTCTGAAGTTTATACAAATTTGTATGTTGCCATCAGGTTTTGAAATAGGAACAATGTTGGATATCCACTCTACATAGTTAATGGGTCTGATGAATCCTACATCCAATAATTTCTTTAGTTCTGCCTTCACCAATAGAGCAATGTGGGGATGCATTTTTCTCAATTTTTTCTTGACAAGTTTAATTCCTGAAGGAAGGGATAAATGATGCATGATGAGGTCTGGATCTATCCTTGGCATGTCCACATATGACTAGGTAAATTTTACTTCTTTTTCTTCAAAGAACTTGATAAAGTTAGGCTTTTCCAATTCTATTAATGATTCTGCTAAATGGAGATTTTTCACTATTTTTGTATTATCGACATTGATGGACTGCGTTGGTTCAATCAGGACTTCGGATCTTTCTTGGAAGTGCTCGGAAAGAGTGTCAAATTTCCCATCCTTTCATGCCTCGGATAGGTTTTCACCATCAAATGCGCTCTTTATTTTTATTCTTTCTTGATCTGATACTGCCATGGAATGGTTTTCACCATCAAATCTTTCTTTTGTTTCATCCATTTTGCAACTGGTAAATTTCGCACTCCCTTGTCTAGAAGCCTCATTATGACATTCAATGGTGGAACCCATTTCAGGAGTAATAGTGTAGAGTAAATTGACGATGGCCTCATCGTTTGAAAAGGTGGGGACATCAATAGGGTCAATTTGGTCCCAATCAATGAGTTCAGGATGTACCAATGATAAGGGATCATCAGATGGGTTTAGGTCAGAGGTCATAAGGGTCCTAATGGAAACATTATCATCGAAAAATACCATAGTAAGGTCAAGGTCTATGATGTTACTCTCTTTCAAGTGATCTGTCTCACTAGGAGTTTGGTCATCCTCACTTGAGCCATCGATATCTCGCGATCCTAATTCAAATGGTGTTAACCCTAATCTTTGTCCCTCCGCAAGTGTGGGGGTGTACTTGTGTATGACATCAATTTCCTTATTATGGTAGGTTTCTTATGATAGTGAATCCCCTTCATATTCATTGGAATCAGTTTCATAATGATCACTGGCTTGCAGCTGTAGGATCTAGTCAACAAACTTCTGCTTTAGGTCCTCTTTTTTTTCTTCATCCTTTTGATGCTCTTTATATCCCAACCCTATTTTGTCTTTTGGATTTGTTATAATGGGTTGGATAGGTTCTATGATACCTTCTTTCCTTTTTCCAATAGGTCCTTGTCCATATCCAATTTTTTCCAAGATTGAGAACCCTTTTCCATATTGAGTGGCTTGGACATTAGCCATTGTTGCTTGGGAATCAGTTTCATCCTTGTAGAGCCAATTCATAATGTCTTGGTCATCAAATTTCTCTGCTTGGGTGCTTGCTTTTATGAATCAACCATCAAAAAGTGTGATAGGTTGTGAGGCTGATTGTGATGAGGTTGATGGTTGACAATGGGATTTTGGTGAAATTAACTGTGAAAGGCAAAGGGATTGTTCAATGGAGGATTCACCTACACCTTTGTCTTTTACTTGGAATTTCTTCTCAAACTGTTTGACCAAAGTATTGAGTTGGGTTTTAGGATTGATATATGCAGAGGGGCTAGGTTCTTCCTTTTTCTCAAGTTGGTTGGACGAGGAACTTGGATGAATTACTTCATTGGAGGATGTGGCTAGCAGTTTTGACAATGGATTAGCTTGAATTGGATTATTGGAGGTGTTAGAAGTGGAATCAAGAGCTTCTTGGTTATGAGGTACAAACACATCTTGGACAGCCTTAAGGGTATTACAATGTTGGGGACCATTGGAATCAGCAGGAATGGTAATTTATTGCCCATTGCAAGGAAATTTTAGACGTTGATGGTATGTTGAAGGGACAACCTGCATTTCATGGATCCAAGGATGACCCAAGAGTATATTATATGTCAAATATTTATCCAAAACTTGGCAAACCACATCTTTCTGAATTGGCCCTACCTGAATTGGCAGTACTATCAATCCCTTTGAAGCTATTTCCTCATCATCATATGCTTTGATGGTGATCTTTTTCCTTGCATCTATTGCATTTTTAGAGAACCCTAGTGCACGAACAAGCTTTAAAGTACAAATATAAAGATCGGCCCCTCCATCTATTAGAACGTACTTGACACAAATTTTATGGATTAGGACCTCAATATGGAGAGTTGTGCTATGAGGATGGGTGAGAGATACATCATCATTTTCTAAAAAGGATAAGCAATGAGGTGTAACTAGATGTCCCACCATAGCTTGAAAAGTGCAAACTTCCAAATCATTTGGTACTGTTGTATCAACTAGGACTTTTTCCAAGATCTCCTTGTGGGCGGGTGAGATTTTAAGGAGCTCCAATATTGATATTCATGTAGGGATCTTTTGGAGTTGGTCAACAATTTTATATTTATGAGATGGGGCATCAGATGTTTTAGAAGTGTTTCCCTTCAAAACATATTTGTTTTGGGCCCTTGTGGTCATGTTTACGGGTATATTGTTTGGTTTTCCTTTGATCTTGATGACATTAATTTGATTATCTATTGCAACCATATCTTGTTGGGTATTATGGACTTGATTAGAGAGAATTTTGATGTCGTTGATTAGATGGTTGGTTGCAATAGGATCTGGTGTGTTATTGATTTCAATGTCATTTGTGTGATCTTCAACGACTGAGATATGATAGATGGTTCTATCATAAACATAGTTCACACCTTTTCCTTTGTCATTCGTGTTAGACGATTCTCCTTTATCATAATTTGGCAAAGGGTTTTTGAATACCCCATGATTGGTGTTTGCTTGAGATTCTTCAATTTGTATGACCTTATTGTCAATCAAGTCTTGTATCTTATGTTTTAATTGCATGCAACTATTGGTTAGGTGACCTTTGCATTAATGAAATTCACAAAAATGGGCTTCGTTCCACCATGATGATTTAACTTTGGGTTCAAACCCTCAAGTATCAAGGAGAGTGATGAGATTTTATGCTATAAGTTATTTCAATGCAAATTCATAGGATTGACCCAAAGGAGTAAACTTTCTATGGTTGTTTGATGTTTGGTATGGTAGCCTAGGTGGAGGATTGTTATTATTCTAATTATTTTTTTAATTCGTGTTCTAATTGGTGTTGTTCTAATTCGTGTTCAGATTGGGAGTTTGGTTAGCCTTGGGTGTAACTCCTAATAGATTAAAAACTGGTTTGGCATTATGTGTTTCTATTGAATTATCATTGCCATTGTTCTTGTACTTCTACCAAAACTCTAGTTTGTCATTGTTGGAGGAATTGGTTGAGTTGTTTTCGTTATATATTTTCAAAATTCCCCTCTTGACCAAGGCTTCTTCAATCTTGATCCCGTTTTCGATCAATTTTTAAAAAGTTGGAGGACATTGTAATTCAAGCTTGTAAGTTATGTCATCATTTAAGTTATCAATGAATACCTCCATCTTTTCTTTTTCTGGTATGGGATGGGGATACCTTGTGAATAAGCTTCTGCACCTTTGCAAGAATGCTAGGAATGACTCCCCTTTCTTTTCTTTGACATTGCAAAGGTCCTTCATTTGATTTCATGTTGAATATTATATGAGTATTGAGTGATAAACTTGTTGACTAATTCCTCGAAATATTTGATCCTTGAGGATAGTTGTGAGAACCATTGCATACATTTCCCTCCCAAACTACGTGGGAATAATCTCATTAAGTAAGTGTCTTCATGGGAAAATTCAAGACTCATAGTTCTAAATTCCCTGACATAATCAATGGGATTTTTCTTTCCATTGTATTTTTCAAATTTGGGGAATTCACAATATTTGGGGAATGGTATCATGTTGACACTTGGATCAAAAGGGTAAGGGCATAAATCATGCATTGAGTACCTCTTAATGGTTCCAGTTTTCATATTTTACATTTGTTGTTGGAGGTCTTGTATTTGTTGTGTTAAGGCATCCATGGGATCATTAGTCTTTGTTTCCTTTCTCATTTCAGTTGGTATTTCGGTTTCTATCTTCTTAGGATTTTTTGCAATTTGGTGATATCAAAATCATTGGGAGTTTGACTCCTTTATTGGCTAACATCAAAAGGTATTTCTCCCCCTCTTTCTCGAAAATATTCTCCATGAATTTATGAAAACTGGGGTCTTGTTGGGCATGTTGTATTGTTTCCTTTGTTATTTCTTCTACGTCCTCTTGACGAATTTCAAAAAATGGATTTTATTCTCTTTCTGCCATGGTTTCTTGGTTTTCGATTTCCTTTTGCTCAAATTTTCGATTTTGCAACCTCGTTAAGATGGGCATACAAGTGATGAAAATTTTCTAAATGTTTGACCAAATTTTTGGGAGTGCCAAAAGGATTGGTTAGAATCTAATTAGGCAAGCTTTATTGCAGGATGAAGAATGATGAATCCTAATGAAGGATGATAAATCCTGATGATGAAATGGAACTACTAAATCAGAAATGGGTGTGATGAGGAGGCACTTTTGAATGTTTGATCAATGATTAGATGAAATTTTTTCACTTGAAGATGTTGGTTTCAACAAGTTTGTGATTTTTTTGATTTCTCTATTGTATCAACTGATTTGGATGGTTGGAATATTGTATTTGCCAGTTGTGGAATGTAAGAGTGACAAATGGGTTGACTATGATTATGCCTTTGTGAAAGAGCTCTTCATTGATGATGATATTGTGAATATAAAGGCTCTAAAGTAAAATCATTAATATATCCTCTATCAAAGTCATGATATCTATAAATGAAATTTTGATAGTCAAGCAAGACCTTCCTACTTTGATACAAGAAGCATCTCCTTTTCAAGAGTTTCTTGTAGCTAAGTTGTTTCTTTGGTTTTTATATTCTTTTAGTAAGGGATTTCTTGACAAATGTTGTTGATTTTCAATCCATTAACATAAGATTATGTTGGTTTCAGATTTAGGACAAGGAAAAGATGTTGTTTGAGAAAGAAACTGTGAAATTGGATGTTAATTGGCAGATAGGAGGTCAAATTTAGCTTTCTTTTTGTAAACTTACCGAATGCGCTAAAACTCAAATGCACTATAGAACGGTAAAGATGCGCTATGGGAAGGGTTGGATGCATTGGAACAGGAAATGGATATGCTATAATAGCAAATGAATGTGTTGCAAGATGGCCTGGATGCGCTATAACAGAGAATGGATGTGCTAAAACAACAACTAGATGCAGTAATTTATGACAGCGATGCACCTGAACAATAGTGGGATGTGCTAAAAGATGCAATCTATGTGTAAAATAGTATCTAGATGCGCTATTCTGGAAAAATGCTTTCTGGTTTTTGACAATTTGACAGATTTTTTTGGTTTCAACAGTGAATTTTGGGACTGTTTGGTTTGGATTTTCCTTTGAACCAATATTTGGACATGTTTGTGTAATTTTTTGCTTGTCTATTGATTTAAAAACACATTGGTAAAGACACATCAAACAAGTACAATTCCTAGGCTGTGTAAGACAGTATTCTTTTGGATTCCACATGGATTTTACTCCAATCGCACTTATTCTTAGTGAGTGATTTAGAAGCTTGGTCGCACAGGCTCCCCCTTACAGTGCACTCACTTCTCGGGCCAACCAAGCTTCAAACTCCCATGGCAATTTTTTCACCTCTACTAAAAATTGTGAGAATGTGGATGCCTTGGCAATGACCGTTGTTGCACCAAAGAATAGATAAGGGTAATTTTTGGCTTACTACAACAAAGGAATTTTAGTAGGTGCATTTAATTTGTGGGGGATCATCCATGCGGCAAGAGACCATTGTTGCCCTTCTTGTCAAAATAATACTCATGATACTCGAAATTTCCTCGAGTACCCACATTTATATCTTGGGTGGAAGTTGCTTGGATTTAGCATGTTCTCGGTTGGGTCATTCCCCTCCTTTCGAAGTGGGGAGGCAGGCCCTCTAAGGTTTAGAATGCAAATAAAATAAATGGGTCTAGCTTTCTGATCACCCAATTAAGGGGAGAGCATACACGCCTACCATTCTAAACACAAAAAACATGGTGTAAATTTATCCTTCCTAGTTATGCTAGATTCCTAACTTAATCAAAGGAAATGACAACTAGATTTAACCTTGCAACTAATTTGTTAGTAGTTACAGTCCATTATTCTTTGACAACATTCTTTTGTTTGTTTCACCAAGGTCTATGACTGCGTGTAAGGTTCCTACAAAATAAAAAAGCATGGATTAGTTATTGGAATCTAGAAAATTTATCCTAAAAACTAGATGCACCATTATAGTGACTGAATGTGCTAAAACTCAGACCAAATGCACTAAACTACTGAATGCACTAAAAGAACAACCGAATGCGCTAAATTATAGACTGAATGCGCTAAACTGGAAAAGCACAAAATGAAATTTAAAACCCCCTGATGCACCAAAAGAATAGTTGGATGCACCGAAACAACAACACGGTGCACCAAAATAGAAGCCGAATGCACTAGAAGAACCACCAAATGCACCGAAACAAAAACTCAATGTGCCGATATAGAATCCGGATGCGCTAGAGAAAAATTCATATGCACCGTTTCAAAAAATTTGACAAAACTTGGAAAGAAAAACTCAACAAAAGAAATAGATTAAAGAGGGGCTAGGCCCCACGATGGGCGCCAATTTATGTGTGCGGTTAAATATGTGTATCAATATGATAAAACAAAACACACATCCATGCAATGTATTACATAAAAGGAATCTAAATAACAGAATTAAAAAGCTACAGTTGTCCTTTTTATTCATTCCATGGTTCTCTAATCTTAAAGACCTTCGGAATTCATGCTCTCAAATCTATTAAGCATTGCACATGAACCTACAAAGATGACAACCTAAGAAATGAGATGCTATTATGCAATATACATGCCTATATTTTTGTATTTTTGAATATTCGATGCTCGAATGCTAAATGATCCTATGATGAGATGTTGTTGAAATCAAAATGGTGCTAAGACTAATAATGCTATTCTAATGATGATGATACATGAAATATGAAAGAAACTAAAATTCTAAAATGGAAATGCCATGATAATGCTAAATGAACTAAAATACTAAAATGCAAACTATTATGCTCTCAAAAAGCTCTATAATTGCAATGAGACTTTTGTAGCATAAACTTGTCAAATTCCTTATTAAAAAGTTGTACAAATGCTCTCTATTTATAGATTCTCCAAAGCTAGGAATGGTGTGGCAGTGATGAATGGTCGAGATTGTGATCCTGAGGCATCAACAGTTGAGCATGAAGAGGTTGGAGAGAATCTTGGAGGTGGTTCCCTGCAAGAGAACACTTTTCCAAGTGTTGAAGGGAATCATAGGAAAGAAGAAGCCATGTGTCCAAGGTGGTTTCAAATTTGTTATAGGTTTGTTGATGATAATTCATATTTTACAATTTAGAAAATTCAATTTCATGTGACACATGGTGAGGTGGAAGGTGAGTTGGAGGTGGTTAGAAGAATATGTAGAAATGTGCCAATTTGAATAAAAAATTCAAATTTAAATGAAGAGGGGAAATTAGCTAAATGACAAATTAGTTAATTTGTGCATTTAACTAATTTAAGAGGAAAATTATTTTGGATAAGAAGAATATTTAGAAATGAACTATATAAATAAATTTTACAATTTATTTATAAGTAGACGATTTAAGATTTTATTAATAAACTTTTAAAAAGGGGGTTAAAGATATGCAGGATCTGGAGGCGAAGACAGAGTCTATCCTTAGGACTCTGAATTAATGGCTGGGGTTTTCTTTGTGCTTCCTCTGCTGGTCCTTCTTTCTTGACCTTTCTGGTCCTTTTTGTTTGGTTGTTATTGGTTTTTTCTCGGGCAGCTATTTTTTTTGGTGGATCTCTGGTGTCCTCTTTGTAGTTTTGTAAACTTTGTGGTTTCGGGTCCCTGTAAAACCCGTTTTACCCTTTTATTAAAAACAAGTATTTAATTAATTTGTGCTCTGGACCATTTTTACATGCATACAAAATGTAATAAATTTATAAAATAGTAATTAGCTAAATATAATCTAAAAAATCTAGTGCAAGGTGTTTTTATTTGATTTGTTAGTGCAAAGGGAAACTAGGAGTGAATAGACAAATGGCTCAGAGTTTTAAAATGGATTATTTGTCATTTTAGGTCACTTTTTGATTCAATGCATTCTAAGGCCATAAATGAATTTGTACAATCATGAAAAGATAAGAGGAATGTGAATAGAAGACTGATTTCAAATACACAGACAATTGCATAATAAATATATGAAGAAATAGAGTAGAAAAAGTACACCAACTATAATACAATTGCATTATCATCTTATACCATAGCACACATGTAGCATCCAAGGTTGTGAAATTTAAGAAATGTACAAACATGGATGCCCCACTTCATAAAATGTAAGAGAGGTGTAGGTTCAATATTGCTTGCAAGAATGAGATATGATGGAAGAGGACTTGGTAAAAATGGCCAAGAAATACTCTAGCCTATCCTAGTGAAGGAAAGACTAATATTTGAGCACTTGGCTATAGAAGCATCAATTTTAAAGAAATATTAAAGGGATATTTTCTATGAAAAAGAAAGGATAACTCACGGGAGGTTAAAATTCATCTACTGTTGTGTTTTTTAAACCTCAAAATTATTTTATGATGTCTCTAAAGAAAGAGAAATGATCCAAGGAAAAGTAGGAAAGTAAAACTCTACTTTAAGAGAACAAATAAGAGAAGAAGAAATGGGAAGATTGCAATCCACCCACTTCGCCACTAGCCAAGCCTAAGGAGGTAATTGAGCATGTGAGTAAGATTTCCATCTTTTATTTAAAATGAAAAAGGAATGGACATAGAACACAAGAATATAAATTACAAGTTTCATGCATATTTTGTGGAAGAGATCACTTACAATTTTATGTGTGAATTTAAATCCACTAGTAAACAGACTAAACCTCATAGTATGGATGGAAAAAGGAGAAGCCACTCACCTAAGTCAAGGAAAGAGAAGGAAACATTCACACTTAGGAAAGGTTATGATAAATATTATTAGAGCACCTATAAAGCTATTTATTATTACCATTATAAAAATAGAGGACATTAGGATGACAATTGTTAGAGGTTTCATATCAAAATTCATTGAAAGCCTAGTCAAAGAAAGAACTAGTAGCCACTTGGAAAAGAGAAGCATAATAAATAATTGACTCAGTACCACCAAAGTATAGTAAGGGATTGCCTCATGATACTTGTATAGACTTATTGCTTAATTTATACAAGAGATAAAAGAATGTTGTTGTCATATGTATGGGCATATGGTGAAATCGTAAGTTTCTTTTATATATTTAGTTTGTACTAAGCTAACTCCACTTTATTATAGAATAAAGGATGAGTTTCCACTAAAAAATGGGTGACTATGAACAATCAATTTTACACAAGAACAACAAGGACAAGAAGATGAAATGTATGATTTGATGTTGTTATTAGTAATATGGGTAGTGGAAATGGTAGATGCATGGAAGAAACATTTTTCCAACAATAATAAATTGAGAAAGAGCAGTGTGGACAATACATAAGAATTTATTTTCACAAGTTTTGAGTCATGAATGTGTAGACGAAAATAAATTTTTTATTCTATTTGTGCATGGACAAGTAAGGAATAAAGCATGTATGGGTAACATGAATAGTACAATTGTTAGAAACCAAGATCACCTGCATGCAATCACTTGTCACATGCAAAAGACATGCAGAACCAAAGAAGATGTTCTGTAAACCTCAAAGTAAAAATGCATTATTGAGAATCAATTATTACAAAGAGATAAATCCTTATGAGGGTGATCAAGAAACCCTAAAAGGGAAGCCCTAAATGAAACCCTAGTGTGCACACTTAATAATTAATCAATTATTAATGTGCCTAAGTTTAGCTTAAGCAACTAAAGGAATAAGTGACTTAATTAATTAACCAATATGATATAATTAATTAAGTATAATAACTTATTACTCTAACACCCCCCCTTAAGATGAACTTAGGAAGAAGCTAAAACACTAGAAGAAGATGCATGCAAGCAAGGATGGGTCCTGGCAACAAAGGCCTGATCAGGTACCCATTTAAAAATGCAAGAAAGAGGTAGAGAAGGAAAACCCAGTGGGAAAAACCCCCCTACAATGAGATGACTATTGCAAAGAAGCATTGGAAGAACACTGTGGAGTAACACTGGAACCGCAATCCGAAAAGCAAGGAAAGACACTTTTGTCTACAAGAAACCATATCAGAATCATAATGATGCAACAACAGACCTGATGCCACGAAACACTCAAAAATTCCAAATGGGAACAACCCTGGAATCTATGAAGTAGCAGTCAATTATTGAATGAACTGATACTGAAATGAAGTGCACAGATGCAAGGTGTACTCTCCCAACTGCCAAAACATCCAAGTAATCTCCAAAACACCCATCGGTCCAAATATGGATTAACAATAAACCTAGGATAGAAATAGAAAAAATTGCATGGACAGCAACATAGAGCTCTTCAATACCTTTCCAACGCCGCAAAGATAGTAAAAATTGGAGATCGTGGCAAAAAGTTATGAGCTCGGAAGCATAAAATAAACATCTAACTTCAAACAGAAATAAATGTAGATAAATAGAAAAATACTGTAAAATAAACTACACCATAGGAAAGTACTTGGAACTAGCTTTCCAGTGATATCTCGTTTGCTCAATTTCGATACCGTATGCCCAAGTTATGCCAAAAAGAAAATAATTGCTCCTTTAGGGAAAATTAGGGTTAGGAGGGGGCAAAGAGGTCATACAACCGCTAACGTCACACTAACGTCATTAGTTAACATGCTTAAATTTGACGGCCATCTAGTCGTCGCCACAAAAATTTTCCCCCCTTGCAAAAAAAATTGGGGCCGCTAATCACCCATGTGACCAAAGGCAAAGCGTAGGGGGCTGGAGTTGGTCGGGGGCTGGGCGCAAAGCTCTCGGTCCCCCATAGGACCGGCGTTGATGGAGCTGGAGCCCATGGGGGCTGGTCCGACCAGCAGAGCTGGAGGCGGCGTGGAGGTGGTGCCGCCGGGGGGCCTCCGGGTGGCGCCCAAAAATTTCATTGACAATGCAGAATTTTTTGAAAAAACATGCGTTTTGATTTTTTTTTGGAAATCATGCCTCGGGGAGCGTGCTGGGGAGGCCGGCAAAAAAAATTTGCCTCATAAACCAACTGCTCCAAAATCAATGATTTGATAGGCATTTCTAGGGTTTTGGGGCACTGCGAACGCGATGGCGATGTCCATTTGGCCCAAAAATGCACAAAAAAATTGGCTACCCCCAGATCTTGCAAAAAAGATGCCTGTGGAAACCTTTGCACTTGAAACTCACTGAAAGGCCATATCTTCAGATCATGAACAAGCAGCTATAGGTCTGGAGCTCTGATACCATGTTAGAAACCAAGATCACCTGCATGCAATCACCTCTCACATGCAAAAGACATGCAGAACCAAAGAAGATATTCTGTAAACCTCAAAGTAAAAATGCATTATTGAGAATCAATTATTACAAAGAGATCAATCCTTATGAAGGGGATCAAAAAACCCTAAAAGGGAAACCCTAAATGAAACCCTAGTGTGCACACTTAATAATTAATCAATTATTAATGTGCCTAAGTTTAGCTTAAGCAACTAAAGGAATAAGCGACTTAATTAATTAACTAGTACGATATAATTAATTAAGTATTATAACTTATTACTCTAACAACAATTACATTTCTTATGGGTTTTGTATCATACATAATTATTTAAGAACATGTACAACATGACAAGTTTGTTTGGGTATTGTAAGAATGCAATCTCCATTATTGCATGAAGGATTGGAAAAATGGGTAACATGGGACAACACTATGTAGAATGCTATATCACACATATAAATATTGATTAAGCACATGTATAATGCTAATAATTTTATTTGGGTGTTGTAAGAATGTAGTCTCCATAGTTGCATGAAGGAATTACATGTTTTGGTACCATGGGAAACACTATTTAAAAATATTGGGTCTCGTGAAGGCATGCATACTTATTGAGAAAGAGCATGAGAAAAATTATAAGCATATGTTTGAATGTTGTAACCATGCATCTTATTATTCCATCACAATGTATTTTAGCGTATCACTTGTTATAAAAAAGTAAAATATTACAAACTCTTGGGATTTGTAGAAATACACAAAGGGCACTACTATAATTGTAAAAAGGAAAGAAGGGACCAAATTATTGTTACTTGTACGAGCATTCAACTAAAATTATATTTTTTTAATTTTTTTGTTAATGTTCAAAAAGTTTGTTACAATCCCAAGAAAGCATGTAAAATTTTCACCAGTTTTTATGTGTAGAAAGTAGGGAGAAACTCATAAATTGCTAAATTATAACATAAATATTGTCATTTATTAAGCATCACAAAATTTTGTCTTTAACACAGGTCGACACACACAATGATCTCACAAATATGCATAGTGTTTTGATTTCTTGAATGTAAGTTTTTGTGGGACTGAAAGCTCCTTTAATAAGGGAGATATTCTCTAAATGAATTCCAAGCTAATAAATGAATTTGTATAGTCATAAACATATAATAGAAATACAAAAAAATGAAATTTATATATAGATACAATTATAGAATAAATATATATGAAGAAATAGAGTAAGAAAAGTACACATGAATTCAACAAGATTTGGTTATTGTCATAGACTACAACACAGCTGAATAGTAAGCATCTAGGAGTGTGTAATAAAAGAGAAGTTATATGGACATCCCAATTTGTCTTATCTATTGTGTCACTTTCCTAGAGGAGAGGAACATGCTATTTTGTTATTTCCATCAAGGGGATATGAAAAATAACATAAGGGATGAGAAAGTATTCACTTCATCTCTTTCATTTCCAAAAGGGAGATGAAATGTTACACATGTCTCTTCACTTCCCAAGGCTTTAGAAATATTTATGTGTGGAATGTGAGCTTGGGTTTAAGCAAGCTAGAGAGAACAATCATGGGTTGTACCTTCTCAAAATATGTTTTTATAATTCATTTTATGAGTAACATACTTGGATATAAGAGCAATTTCCTTGACCAATTGGGTTTTTCATCTCATATTGGGTTTTTTCCAACTTAAATATTGTGTTATGTTTCAAGATTTTTTTTAAGTATCACAACATAATAATTTATTTATTTATGATTTTCATTAACTTTTTATTAAGTAGCACAATACTTATTATTTGTTTTGAAATTTTGATAAGCATACATCTCAAGAATCTGTAGATCACTTTTACAATTGTGGAAGTGATTTGTTCAATTATGTATCTAACCCAAGCATGAATATTTGAACTTTGGTAAATAGACATGATCTCTATTGAACTAGATTATATTTTCTTTTTTGATGCCTATATTTAGTTTTGGGTATTTGCCATGTTTAAGAACACCTTTAGGAAGTTTATTAGGCAAGGATCAATTATTCTTTAATTAAACCACTATATGTATTGATTTAATGACCTCAGGAAAATATCAAAGATGAAAATCATACAAAATATGTCCCAAATGTTTCAATGAAAACATATGATGCAATAATGAATGATCTATTTTTAATTCTCCTTGAATGGTGATGCAAGTATGTGTGAAAAAATATAAATACTATCTTTTTCATTCAAAATGAATTAATATTAGCCCTTAAATACAACTCCAAAGGTGGTAAGGAAATTGTTTCATACTTCAAGTCAACGCATAATGGTTAGTACAAAGGCTTTGGTTAATCCCAATTTTGATTTTGAAATTAATTTTTTTGGGTTTGTTTCTACTAATTATGGATTTGAACCTACACAAGAAATATAAAAAATTAAAGATTAGTACCAATCCTTTAGAATGAGTGTAGATTAAATTAGGTAAGACTTAAACTATATGTTAATTTTCAACAAAAAATATGTCACTTGTACACTTGTCATACTATAAAAGAATTAAATTTAAATGATCCTAAAACAAGTGCCACATAGTGGCAAGTACTTTCCTTTGTAACATTATAATAATTGTATTTTTTTGCTTGATGATAAATGAGTTATGACATAGTAATTCAAAGATAGAGGGCAATAGTTTGAGTCAAATATATTATTAGAAGATTATATTTTTTCTTGGTGATGTTGGATTCAAGTTTGATTTGTAGCGAGCACAAGTGCAACTAAATCTCTTCTTAGAAACAATATTTGTTAAATATTGATGAACTAATAGCTAGTTAGTAAAGAATTATACAATGACATTAAACAAAACCTATGAAATAATATTGGGAATAGAATGTGGAATAAAAATATTAGATGAATAATTATGAGAATTTTGGAGCCTATGATAAAATTATATTTATTAATCATATCTAAATGATCTTTAACTTTTTTGATGTATATACTATAGCCAAGGAGGTTGCTCTCTTTATACTAGAATATTAAATAAAATTATAGTAAAATTATTTTGGGACTCTACCCAATACATCATAAAATCTAGGTGAAAACCAAAATATTGGTGACATATTTCTTATCAACCTAATTCATACATATTTACTATGTTTTTTTGTAGCCCCACAATACCAAGCTATTAAACAACCCTAGCATCATCTAAATATTAAAAAAATTACATATTATTTAGACTATACATACATTACCGCATGTTGATGCTAGTTTTCCTTCCTATTCTTATTTTATAAATTCATACATCCATTTCATGCCATATGTTGGCTCTAGGTTCATAATCTTCATCATGAAGGAAAAACTATTTCATATCTTGAGGTGATGATGATTCAAGGAGGTTGACTTAAAATTGGAGAGGAATGAAAGCCACTCCACAAAGGTGTCGACCTCCAAAATCTTTTGAAAGTCAGTTGATTGAGGAATTCCTACCCCAAGATGCACAACCCTCAATACCTCATCCATATTACCAAAGATATTATTCTTTATGATCACTTGTTATAGAGCCTTCATGATCTCCCTTGACTCCCCAAGGTCCAATAGGGAGGCAACGAACTATGAGGAAATGTTTGTATTAAACCTATGTCTATTATTCTCAACCATGAATTCATCTCCTAAGACCCATTTAATGGTCATGAGGATTAGCTTGTGATGGGTCTTAAAAACTACCTTCAACATTTTGTTTGTAATCTCCCCTGAGACTATCATTTGTCAGCAAGAGAAAACCAAATGAATTAGGGTGTCCATTGCCAGAAATGAGCATTAATAACTCATAAATTGAATATGGTATAGAATAAGATTATATTTAATGCTTTATACTTGGCCTCATCCAATTCACATATGTTTGGGAGGCCAATATTGTGTAATAATTATCATTTCTCGCTCCATATGTGTCCACCGATATATGTGATATCACATAAGTAATAAAGGTTATGATTAATGGTGTACTCATTGAGTCTCTCTGTCGAGGGTACACCTGACTATGATATTGTAATGAGTGAAATAAAAAGATCATGATGCCATCTATTGCCATGTTGGCAAGAGAGACCACTTTTATATTTGGCTCATGATAAACATGATTTGAAATATATTCCTCCAAACTCAACTGGAGAGATTTGACCCTAAGGAATAGGGATACACATTTCCAACCAGGTATAAAATTTACTCTAATTTCATTGATCACTAGGGTTGAATCCATTTATATCTCTACCTTGGAGATTTTAAATTTCTAACATAGCTGAAAACCTAGGATTAATGTCTAAATTTATGCCTCATTGTTTGTCCCTTTCATCAATTGTCTAGATGCTTGACCAATTTCTTGACCCTTCTAATCTCTGCTAATACATCCAGCCTCATAGATCCTTGAGTTTCCTCTAGTGGCTCCATCAAAGTTTAATCTATACCACCCATACTAAGGTGTTTTCCACTTAGCTTATTTCTGATAGAGTGGGGTCTCAACACCCCTAGCCCCTTTAACAAAGGGATATTTTATGATGTTTATTAATAATTGTAAGGTTCAAAACCCTAAACTATCTCATAAAAATAAATAGTAACTCATTTTCACATAAATATAAAAATGAAATGAAACATCTTCAATATATACAATGATATATTACATCTCACATGTAAAAGTGACTAACATAGAATATTAAGTACAAGAAATAAGGTACATCATCACATGAAGTAATATCTAGTCAAGTATATAGAGTATAAGATATAACTTATGCAAGAATATAATTCAAGCTCTCATGCCCATTTGGGCATAACAATACAAGTAAAGATATAAAAGAAACATAATCACTAGAGTCTTTGGTCGTTACTGACCCCAATGGTCATCTGCAAACCAAGGGATGAGAACATGGCTCAAGCACTTTTCTGCCCAATCATGAAGCGTACGCTTCCCCCAAAATTCTTCTTAACATGAAGAATACCCGACCCTGCATGAGATGTCTAGCAACCTAGAAATGACTTGCAAGATGGAATTCGATGCAATCTGATATATCTACATGCATTTCACATATGAACATGTTATTCCCTACAATCGGGATATGGTAGAGAGAATAAAATAGCATCCATCTATTTCAATAGTACACATGGCTATGGCCAAAATAATTAAATCGTAAGCAGTAGGGAGATCAGGAAAATCAAATCTACTCCCCTTTGTTAGTACATATTCAAAACCCATCTTAGAAGGTAAAGCCAAATCACATATAGAAGAAAACTACTATCCTCATGAAGACAATATAACATGCATATATCCAATGATCATAAAAATAAATAACCCTTTTCTTTTCATGCAAAAGGATTATATGAAGATATTTGATTATTTCAATACTTTCATACATAATGATGGTTAAATGTATAATTGTCATTTTTTGGCATGCAATTTGATCTCTAACATATGATATTTTGAGCAATTTCATGCAATATTTAATGTGCATGTAATACTAACTAATCTTTGATGTCATGCAGGTTAAATCCATAAGAAACTAGTTCATAACATATGATGCATATTTGTACTATTAGATACATTGATTGGAAATAAAAGAATCAGATCCATAAAATTTTATGATAGTTTCATATATTCAGTTTTATGGTGGAATCATCATAGCAGAAAGAAAATGTTTACTAATATTAACTTCATCACAAATACATTATATTTATGTGTGTACTATTGTTTAATTATGTTGAGATTATGGAATAGCACAAGGGTTTTATAACAACAACAAAGAATTTGTGTATGGTTACAGTCACGATCTATTCATTAATTTGGGTGTAATACTCATACCATATATATACATAAATAATCAATGTGTATGACTATTATTTTTGTATCATACACAATAATCATTGCAAAGGTTCTCACAAAAAATCATGGATATATTTTAAACATGGTTGATTATATGGTTTAAATTCTATAGGTGAATTGATATGATGGTATTTACACATATTATTTGTTTAATGAAGGCATCTTAAACCCTTGTCCTAAAAGAGATTATTGACAAGTTAATTGTTAGATAATGTCCTAAGCTATAATCGACCAAGCTACATAATGTTGTTCAACATGGGAGCATTCCCCATAATTGAAGTTTTATTACTACTTTTTAATGAATGAAGATTTGAATGTAAGGATCGTTGATTTCTCATCAAAGGTGATATATCAACAATTTATTCCAACTATCCTATTTATTTATTTCCATCATGACAAAACATGTATACACAATCATTTCAAAAAAAAGAATGGCTATAAAGCCTACTTGATTGTGTATTTCCTTGTCAGAGATCTGAGAGGTATGGAATGAAGAGAGTCATCCAAATTACCTAAAATACTTGTTTTCAAGTTTTTGTTCCATAATTTTCTTCACCATAATAAGTCAAAAATTCTTCAATTCTTTGTTTGGCAATAGACAAGAAGAATAGATATTGACAATCATTTAATCCCCCTCATTTGCTGCCAGTAAATGATCTCAAGTTAAAAGTGCCTTCTCCTTCATTGAACTCTCTTTTAATGGTTTACATATTTCCATGCAAGTGTTTGACTCTAGTTGGATTATCTCTTTTATTTTTAGAGCTAAACTTTCTCATCATGCCAAGATCACATGATTTATCATGCAGATCTTTTAAATTTAAAACTTATTTTATTTAATTTTGTTCTATTTTTAATAGTAAGCTACATATATATATATATATATATATATATATATATATAAGAGTAGTAATATCCTTATTATATTATAATTATTATATATATAAATATAAATTATGAGATTTATCATTATCAAACATTTGAAAATAAAATCTTTTATTTCTCCAATTAAATTATTTTTTGCAAACAAAACAACCATTTAAAACATAATCATTATTTAAATCATAACACACAATAGACAATGGCGTATTCATGATAACACAATGCACAACATAATAATTCACAATGCAGGATGAATGCAACTATGTGAGTGTGTGCATATGATTTCCATCATGTTGACTATTATTGGACAGCTAGGTCATCTCTACCTCAACCATGTTCTCGCCTTCAACCTGTTCCTGCACACATTTGCACTCAATATATTGTAATAGGTTAGCTCATAAAACCATAACCAATAATTGAAATATTCACATAATAATAATTCATCGTAATTTTAATCACAATAGCATGCATTTTAAAGATAACATCTAATTTATCGTCCACAAAAATGCATTAATCTATGCCTTAAATATATTGATGAGAGCTAATTATGTCCTATTTTATACTATGTTTTAATCCATTTCATACCCATTTCCATATTCTATTTCTATTCTATATCACCCCATTTTACCACTTAATGTTGCATATGGTAAAATATATATAAGTAATATTTGATATAGTTTTGAGGTTAAAATATGAAAAAGAATTGATTGTTTTCACTGATGTGCATTGTTGCTTTACATTATGGAAATATATTTATTAGCATACTAATTTGTGGATGTCGAACTTCCTGTCACTTTCTGGACAGTAACTTCTATATATGAC